>JAOEHX010018918.1:12890-38569 GCA_025448015.1 Bolborhynchus lineola | reverse complement strand
GTGGGCTATGCAAGGAGGATGCAGGATTGTGGCCGTAGGATTTGTTCATGTGATACTTGTGTGTAGACTTCTGGAATTCAACATGTAATGATGTACTCTGTCAGACTTCAAATACCACAAAATCTTGCCTTGACTAGCAGCCTTCATCTTCTGGACTCTTTTTTTTATTCCTCTTTTATTATCAATGTTAGAAGTGACTAAACATCTTTAATTTGTACTAAGTCAGTGTAGTTGAGGGGGAAAGGGATGTTGAGAGATTTTGGCACCATTTCTGTCATCCACATAAGTGGTATAAATCCTTGCATAGCCTATATTTGTTTCAAGGAAAAATGTGATTTCCAGCTATGCAGGAGGACAGGTTGTGTATATAGAGGAAATAGATAATTTTTTTATTTTTTTTTTATGCTTTAAGCATCAACTATCAAGCATATCACATAAATAGGGATTATGTTACTTATGATAGCTTTCAGTTTATGTTAGCAACTTATATTTAGAATTTTCTTGATGCAAGTAATGCTTTATAGAGGATGCTGTATGTGGTGGGAATCTCATCAATTTCAGATACTTTATAAAAAGCAAAGGTCTGGGCAACTGTCTTTATTGGGTTGCAGTTGGAGCTTATAGATACAGAATAATTCTGGTACATTTGTTTTGGTTTTTACTGTATTTTAGTGTGCCTCACCATAAGGTATTGCAAGCACACATTAAAAAAAATTGCAATTTAGTAAGGATTGCAGTGTTTTCCCTCTCTTCCTTATTTGTGATCCATTTCTATCTTACTAGGGTGGATGACAGTTCTTTTCAAGAATACTTAGAAAGGCAACAGAGCCTTTTTCAGAAAGTTCTTATAAAAGGTCATGCTTCTGTTTTTTAGTTTGAATTTGATACTTCTTCATGAATTGCAGGATATGAAAGATAAGGAAGTAGGTCCAGTGGTCAGGTTTTACCTGCCCACCCGGACTGTGCCCTGAGGTCAAACTCCTGATATTGGCTGTTTGGTACAGAGGAGCTGATGACAGGTAGGGGCTGATACAAGGGGGAAAGCTTGAACCGTATCAAAGCTAAAAGGCAGGAGATTTGGGACTCAGTGAGAGACTGTAGCTAAAAGATGGATCAGCAGGATTGCCCTCTTCTTAAAAAGCAGCTGACCTGCAAGGGAAAAGACTTTATCGTCCTGCCAATCACATGGTTGCTAATGGAAGCCAGTTATCTCAACAACAGCTTACTCTCTGTTGTATTAGGGCAATGTGTAAGATTAATGAGGATTGAGTAGTAGCATATTGTAGCACATTTTACTAAAGAAGTAAAGTCACTTACAAGGAGTCAGCTTGGAAAACAGAGAGGAAGAGCTACACTTGGATGGTTACCATTGGGGGGAGAAGCAGCTTTGAAAAGAATTGCCATAGATATTTTCATCCTAACAGTTCCTGCTCCTGTCTTTCTCTGAAGACAATGTACAGACAGCATGTTGTTCCCAGCAAGCCCACTGTCCTTCTTACTTCCACAGACATGGAAGAACAAACAGAAAGATTAACAGCTGGCATGAGAAAGACTTGCTTCTAAGAAAAGAACAGTAAGGAGTAGGACTCTGAAAAGCTAGGAATCACAAAGTGACAGGCACTTACCAATGTCCCCTTTAACAAGCCACCTCTTTCTCTATATACTATCCTCTCTTAAGCTCTGGTCATACTTAACATGCTCCTTAAAGATCTCAGTAATCTCTAGAAACTCTAGCCAGTAAAGATTTTTGTGATATTCCCATAACCATAGTATTTCAGCATCTTACACTGGTGACTTGGTGTGGTTGGCTAATCGTGCATAGTGTACACTGATAGAGAATCGCAGGGCCTTGATCATCTAGAAACTTGCAGCTCCAAATGGCTTAGCAGTTTCTAAAGCAGCAAGCAGCTGTAAAGAAAATTGGAATAGATTCATGGTTCTGTACAGCTGCAACAATTGTATCATTCCTCATGCCACTTGTCTGAGTGTATAACCTGAGGCCATACCTATGTGCACCCTTTCACCTCCCTTAAAGTCACTGAGGGTCGGGCCACCTCCACAAGTTGATTATCAAAGTGTCACGTGCTGCTCTAAAGAGACAGGTCTCTGACATCTTGTGAAGGTGACTGAACTCTCCTGCGACTTGCATCACTCCCTGGAGATAATTTTTTGCTACTGTCTATATAGGGAGCCTGGGTAAATTGTGCAGTGGCCCAAAGTGAGGTGGAATAAACTGGAGAGTTTTCTACCAATTCAGATCCTAGTTGATCGGAACTAACCTTCAAAAGCAAACAGGTCTTAGTTTGTCCTACTAAAATTACTCTCCGAGGAAGCTCAGCCTACAACATGGGTAAGTTTTGTCCTGTCTGTGCTCTGTTCTTTACTGCCTAAAGACTAGGGTTACAGTTCTGGAATGTGAGGCATTTTCTTGTGTATACTGGGCAGTTAAATACTGTGAGGAGAAGGCCTGAATCTTACAATTTGTGCCTTACTCTTTGGAGAGCCAGTATAGTATGTTGCAGTCAGGAACAATAACCTTGTGGTAGCCTGAGAGGTCAACAGTTGCTGTCCTAGAGCAAATTACTTGATTCTTAACTGCATGGATGGTAAAAAATGCCTTTTCTTGAAATGAAAATTGTCTGCAGAGTTATAACCTAAGCTGCAAATGCAGCATGGCTTTTTTTCACTTTTGACTTCACAAGTTTTTTCTAGTGTTTCTCTCTGCCATGAGCAGTACTTCAGATTCAAACAGGTCTTCTACTGTCTGATCCCAGCTAGCTTGATGTCTGTGGAATTGCCTTATTTTACCATTGGTGAGGAGAACTGTGTCTTATCTGTGGCTTTTTGGCTCTTACGTACATGTTGTTAATATCATTCAGTTGCTGTCAGTGGTGGTCCTGGAACAGGCACAGCTGTCTCAAGTGAACATAATCATATGCTGTCAGTAACTCCAGAGTTAAGCAACCACTGTAGCAGTATCTCCACCACATGGTAACATAGAGCTTACAAGTTGATTATAGTGTCCCCCAGTTTGGGAGACCAAGGGCTGTGATAGACAAGATCTCTAAATTCTGAGTAGGTATGGGAGAAAATTCTTGATGATTTCAGTGGTTTCTGTTAACATTTTGTTAATGTTAGAGATGAATTAGACATAAAGTCATAATGTGATGAATGTGATCAATAATGTACCATGGAAACATTAGAAAATACATTTTTGTCAGACTTTTGTTTATGATATGTTTAAATAAGCATGTAGATAAGCACTTCTATGAGCTCAAGTTACTGGTAATACGCAATAGTTATTCCTTCTTAATATTGATACCTGATTTATGAGAGTATAACATATTATCATCTGATTCCAAAGGGGGAACATACTGATAGTTTCTTGGGTTGCTTGTCCTTTTACTTTCTGATACATTTTTCTGGTGTATTGTTGGTTAGAAATACTGCTAACTTTCTGAGCTCTAGTGCTGCATAAAACAGATGTGAGTTTATTTGAAGGGGGAAATTCATACTAGTACATAATATACTCCTTCTCTTTCTTCTTTGCTTCTCTTTCATCACCGAGAGTTGATGCTGTCCTGGTAAACTCAGAAGTAACTCGTTATACGTAGGAACTGTGTAACAGATCACTGAACTTCAATTGCAGCCGTGGGACTGTTTGCCACTAAAGGCAGGCTGACAGCTCAGTCTTCCCCACTGTTTTGTTTGCAGTGTTTAATTTGAATTCATTTCCTGTGGCAATAAATGCATTTCAGCTCTGGCTTGTCTCTTATTCCCCCAACACGCAGCATGCCAAAGCTCTCATCACCTGTGTTTCCTGTGGATAATTCTCTTGAGCCCTTCAATAGACCTCAGAGAATAAGTTGCAGGCTGTTGCCGAACCTATCCACCATTACTCTTGGAGGTGTAAGGCTCTAAAGGTGTATTGTGGCTTCCTGCACAGGCTCCCAGCCCACACAGTGCCTAGGCTTTGAAATTAGTAAGGTACACCCAACCCTGGCCTCTACTCCAAAGAAGAGTCTTAGACTGAAAAAATACGAGGATTTTCCAAGATGGAAAAATCCCCAACATTTTGTTTAGGAGTAAGTCTTAAAAACTTCAGGGTTTCAAGATAAAAGTAAGCCTGTCTTTCATAAGGCAACAGTTTGAATTTTTAATTAGCAAGTATAGAATATTTCATCTTTTGCTTCCTGAGGGAAATGGTTGTTGAGACTTTCATCTTCACAGAGGCTGTTTCACAATGCTTACTGATCCCTTTCCCCTCTCCATTCACTCCCCAGCTTCTCTGAACAAGCAGAGGGGCATGTTACTTCTGTAACATGAAGCCCAGCCTCAGGGTGCTATGTAATGGGATTTGTGCTTCTCTAGTTTTTAGTGCAATGCTGCTTATTCAGCTAAAGAAAAGGAGCTCAGATTTCAGACAGCAGCAAAACATGAGTTGCACCTCTGGATTTCAGACCATAGATCCTCACTCTGCTGGGGGAGGAAGGCGATGCCTTTCTCTTCTCCATAAATTGACTCTGCTCTAAAACAGAAGGAGGGCTTGAGGTACACTGTGAGTAGAACAGAGACACTTCAAGGCTCGATATCATATATTTGCATCATACGGGGGTAACATGTGTATGCATACCTGTGTGCAAAAAGGCAAAGTTATTTGAGTATGACTGCATGCTAAATGTGTGTTATCTGGCTTGCAGGGGACACACAATGTAATTTCAGAGTGTTATATTCTTACAAGTAAATGAATATTCTTCACACAAACATGACAATTTATTTCTAAGTGTTTATATTCCCCAATGGAATCTCTTACTTTTGATTTCTCCTTTTCAACTATATTTTGTGAAGCCTGTAGGTAATCTTAGTAGGTTCAGATCACAAGTTGTGTGTATGGATATTTGTGAGGAAGATCTCAATCAGTGCTCCGTAGAGAGAAACAAGCCAGCTCATTACTGGGATGGGGTTTATACCTGCCAGCTGTTAAGAATTAGGAAACTTTGGAAACAAATGCACAGAAAGTATCAGTGGGGAGTCAAAAACAACCATGGCTTTGGATACACTGTCTTAATAAGGATTTGCAGAATCAAAGCAGGATGGCAAGTCAGTCATTTCCTGGCCGTAGGTATTCCTACCCTGTTACTGCCAGGAACTAAGAGCACGTGCCAGGTATTAGAAGTATGTGTGTTCTCTGGGACATTAAATCACTTATCAAATTCAGTGCAAAGCAGATTATATCCAGTTCAACATCTGAATGTCCCTTTTTCAGTAAAGAAGTGCAAATAACATGCTGATAGTGTACTACATTTTCCTCTAGATACTCCCTGACAATAAGGGAGCATACCTGAAAAGAGATTTGAAGAACTCAGTCTACAAATGCTGTTACTTCTCTTCAGTATCCCTATCAATATCTTACTTATCTAAAACTATATACATATAGCTGTATAACTACAAGAGAAACTACTCCATCTATGGCCAAAAAACTGTACCAATTTCTCCAGAGGAAAGTATAGTAGAATGTGCACAAAAGACTGTGTGGTGAAAGGTATAATGCTTAAACTGAATGTCATCTTCTAATTGACAGTAAAGAATGCTATAGGTACCTAAACCGTGAAAGTTATATAAAAAAAAGAATAATTTCTTCTTGTTTGTTTAAGCTAGTTCATATAAGGGATAAAATTCCCTTATCCACTTACTGAACCAGGTATACGTAAGAAGTAGATGACCTGACAAACAATCTATACTGTGTATTTAGGAAATTACAGAACTCATGAAATGCTGGCTCAGTTTGACTTAGAGACCTGCAGATAACAGCCTTTGCATAAGAACATGTGCCTTACTTGGACAAAAGGTTGGAGTTTTTGTGGTTGTTAGGTGAATTCATAATTTTTTGAACTGAGATAGGAAATAGTATTTATTGATCTCATTTGTCATGTGCAGGTGAAACCTTTGACTCCTTAAGAGCAGTGCAAGGGAATTCTAGCTTCTAAATGCTACAATCATAAAAATTACTAATTTTGCTGGAGAGGTTGATCAAATCAGGTGCTACAAAAAAACCCTGTAAAAACCAAATCCAAACATAAAAGTAAGCAAAATTTACTGTCAAGACTATTTAGATGAATGTATCTGAGTCCCTATCTGAATGCTACCAACTGTAACATTTAATCAGCTTTCAGCTTTTCTTAGTTATTAGTACTTTCACAAGAAATACTTAATCAATTGATTCAAAATCTGTTGACCTGTTGTTACAATGGAAACTTTGTATCTCTGGAAAGCTTTCTCTTCAAGAAAACTCATCCCATAGTTACAGAGGAAATTCCTGTCAGATCATGACGTAAATGGCACTAAAATTGTATCTGTAGTAGCTGAAGTGCCTATCCTGATTATACCCTGTCCATAATGCCAGAACCCAAAGGGTTTACTTTTCTTGGTCTAGACACTGAATTTCTTCGTCAGTAATCAGCGTGCTATGTATATGGAAGACTACTTATGAAGCAGTCATTTTCAAGGATGTTATAAGAGAATGCACTGGTGAAGGTTTTATTCTTTTGCTGAAGGAGCTTTTGATAGAAAAGTTTCAGAAGTTTCACTTTCAGATAATTTCTCAATTAACAGATCTCTTGCTTGAATTAGAAAAAATTGATCCCTGTGCCTACTGTATTTGCAAGCCCCTGCTCATGATTTCTTTGGGTCACTGATATGCATCCCATTCAGTGGAAGTTACTTAGTGTTATGAAGTTCCTCTATAGTTTTCTTCTGCTGGCAGTTTTGCTCTCTATCTGATCCTTGCCTTTATCTTTGTCACATCAGAAATTATGTAAATGCAAGGAAGGAAAATTTAGGTGCCTGACTTTCCTGAAGTTTGTGAATGCGTTCTATCAAGCTGTTGTCTTCCCGCTGACAGCCAGTTGCTGCAGGATCTCTACCATTGTGTCTGGGCCCTTCTGTAGCCCTGAGCTGATGGATGGAGTTCAGTTTTGGAGCCCCCAGCTCCCCAGGACTTCCTCTGAATCCTGTGGGTGGTATGTGGTTCCTATTGAACAACACAAAAGAAGAAAACTATTGTTTTCCTTCAAGTTACTTGTTATTTGTATTCTCTTAACATCTATGAATCCTAGTCTCCCCATCAGGGAGCCATGGGACTGGTAACTGCATTAGCATATTCAATAATTTCTGCCCCAAAATTGCTTGTATCTTCCAGCCTTAGCTAAGCTGGTAGTATCACTGGTATGTAGTATGTATCAGGCAGAACTTCTAGCCCCCTGATCCTGCAGATTTGCCTTCATTATTTTTTCGGTTGTATCAATCCAGATTTCTTCTCTAAATTAGCTGTCCACCATAGGCAGCAGGCAAAATATCCCATTTTTTTCCTTTTGCTAGTTTCTTCTGTGAAAAAGAAAGGTAGCCTGTCTCTTCTTTGGAAGTCACGACAGGACAATTGTAAAATCCAGTAAAATCAAAAGAATCACAACAAGAAAACAGGAATTGTTCTTCGCTTCAGAACAACAGTAGCATAAAGAGGGAATTGTGTAGACATAGTATAGCAAGCAGTTGAGTGAGTGAAATGTAGTTAATGAATTTTTATTCATGTCATAGTGTCTTAGAAAAAAAGAACATATCTTCAAAAGTGTTTGTACAGTATGTACCATAATGGGACACTGATCTTCAGCTGAGTGTTTTAGTATTGCAGAAATACAAATAAAAACTATTGTTCAGACTGATTGCTTCAGATCAGTCAGTGAAATCTGGGAGACGGAACCTTCATATTTTCTTTCTGTTAGTACGAAGATACTAACAGCTGGCAAAAGAAATAATTGTTTTTCATACTGTTTTGTGAATAATTGTTTTCTGAATGAAGTGAACTAATAGTATGATGAGCAATATGACTCAACCAGCATTTTCTTAGGCACAATTTTATATTATACTGGCTTATACCATGCTAACATATATGGGAGTGTCAGGTTTGGAGCAGTTTGTCATCTTACAAGTTGTACTGTTTAAAAGAATATTGAAATAACAAATGAAGTTTACATAGAAGATTCACACATTGGTTATGTTTTAGAACCTAAAGGAAAACTCCTGGAAAAGATTTTCCCTAGTGCATTAGTAGCAAAGGAGCTGTGCAACTTAGAAGACCCTTCAATCATAGAAAGAGTGGTGGTGGTAAAAAAATGAATGAATAAGAACAGAAATGCCAAGAAATGCGGGGGAAAAAAAATGTAAAAAGAGGAGTAGGTAGGAAGAAGTAGATTATGGGGAGAAAAGAAGAACTTCAAGGTATGGGATGAAAGACAAGAAGTTCCATTCCTATCTATAAATGTACTTCATTGTTCTTATCCTTCTGTTTCTACATTTATAATTTCCCATGGTTTATGCTAAGACTAATTAAGAACATTCTTTTTTTAAAAAGTAGAAATTTGAAGAGATGTTTTTACCCGAAGGGAAGAAAGGACAGTTCATGGTGTATGAAGGCCATGAAACGATTGGGTTGCCTCATTCCCAGGAGAGCACAAGCTTTCCTGGTTTCCATGGTGTGCCTCCAGGAAATTGTTCCAGAAGGACACACAATTAGCCAACACTCTTCCAAAGTGCACAGTGTAACATGATGCAGTTAAACCAGAGGACAGTTTTCATCTTTCGACCCTGTGAAAACATGGGTGTCAAACATGTCAGTTGAGTAGCTTACCTGGGATCCACAGGAGAGCTTTAGCCATCAGGTATTTTCCCATAGAAAGGAATATGCAGTAGTAGCCACACACAAAAATACAATTTTAAAACCTGACTTTTTTTTTTTAAACTAACAGAAAAAGTGCTGTGCCAGCCTTTGCAAGTGGGACAACTCGGTGCACTCAGATTCTTCTTTCTTTTTGCCATTCTAAGGTTTAAATAAAAGTCTTTGCCCTTGCTTAGGACCTATGAGAAGGACATTAAAATTGGCTCTTTCATTTTGACCACTAACAACATATTGAGCCCTGTGGAAGCATAGTTTTCATAGTATCATTGAAATACACATCCAAATGGTAGCTTTGGGAATGGTAATATGTT
Organism: Bolborhynchus lineola; assembly: GCA_025448015.1. Lineage (NCBI taxonomy): Eukaryota > Metazoa > Chordata > Aves > Psittaciformes > Psittacidae > Bolborhynchus > Bolborhynchus lineola. Next base: position 29,527 of record JAOEHX010018918.1, on the reverse strand, counting down.
CAGTACAGTGCCTAAGTCTTGTATCCATAGACAGAGAGGATAGTTTTGAAAGTTCGCAGCAAACCAGAAAAATACTGAATCATTCCTAGACAGAAGCACACAGGTAACTGGGGGGGACATTGGGAACCTGTGTAACTGGTAGATTAGAAAGGCAGAAGCTGAAAACTCAAATGACAGTGTAAAACAGTCCCTGTAGCTTAATTAAATAAAACCAATAATGCGATTTAAACTTCTTTGAGTTAAAATTACTTTAATAAGGGTGTTAATTACTAGGGGATTAACACTGCTTACATGTGATAATAGATGTGGTCAGTCAATAAAGGGTGAGAATAATGTTCGTTTAAGAAGCAAAAGAATCTAGCACAGGATTACTCACCAGAGAGGGATAACATTTCAAAGTGGCAAGTAAAATCAGAGGAAGAGGTTTTCAAATTGCAGGAGGCATTAGAGGCTGAATTGTGCTATCCTTACTCAGCAGAAGTTTGACATATATTGGGATCTGTTGGAGCTAAAACTTGAAGAGCAGTGATTACAAATGACATATTACTAGTTCGGAATTATTCTGTTTTGCAGAGCACTGTAACAATGTAACAATGTTTCAGATAAAACATTTTCAGAAAATATTGTCACTTGAGAAGTGAGGCGAAAAGGCATGTTCTAAAGGAAAAAGGTCGACTTCTAAGGAGAATAATTTCTTGAAGACATGTTTCTTAGAAAAGACGTTAAGGAGAAAGGGCTTTCCTTAATATGTCTGCAAACACAGCAGCAGGAGAAGAAAGAATTTTTGCAAAAAGCCAACAAAAAACAAATTCTGAGTTATCTGGCTTTCTTGTTAGTACAACTTAATGGGCTCAGAAGCCTCTGTTAAACCAAATTGTCTAGACAAGAAAAACAAGAACAAGTCTAAGGATTTTGTATGGACTGAGGTATTTGATAAAACATTTTTAGAGTCATTTGGTAGACTAAATGTGGAAGTAAACGTCTTCTAGTAGCTGAAGAAAAAATGTGAATGTTCTCTGAGAAAGATACAAAACTTTGTTTAGTGATTTTGCCTTTGCTTTTAACTTGTCTATATTTACATTCCTGAGCTACCAATTGTGGAATTCTTTGTCCAGTGGTTCCCAGGTCTAGCATGGCTTTCGCTAAGAGATGTAACTTCATCTGCTATGAAGGGTGGTTATGCAGCCATACCTGAATGTAGTACTTTGGAAGAAATAGCTATTTGTTTACAGTAAACTCATGATGGGCACATCTGTAGGTGTCTGTGCCTTATGAATTGCTTTGTAGTTTTGTTTCTGGATGCAAACAAAATTATGCTGGTTTCTGGCCTATTATGTCTTTGATTTCAGTGGCTTTCCATGTATTCTAACTTGTCACCCAAGATCAGCTGAGATTCTTTATTGAGCAGTTGCTGTATTTGTATCTGCTTCCAGCAGAGGCTTTTCAGAGAGATGCCTTGTAACTAAAATACTGAGGCCTTTGATGACCACCTGAGAGAAAAATCAGGAGCACCAAGATGCTGATTTTTATATTTTAGATCTGCAGCTTTTTGAGAAACACTCAAATCTTAAAACTAAACCAAACAAACCAGTCATAGATGGAAAAACAATTAGACTGTTGTGTTGAATTAGACTGTTCAGTTGTGTTGAATCAAACTCTTTTCCCTTACCTGTAGAACTCCAGGTTACCTCAGTGGAGATAATGTGTTTCATGGACCTCTGTGGAAACCAAATGCTGCAGATTCAAGAGACACTTACAAACCTTATAGACTTGATGTGTATCCTCCTGTTAGATTGGAAGCCTCAATCTCTGTAACAATGTAATTTCAGTATGCTTCTTGATGTAATTTCCTCAGGTGTTTGGTCTAAGTAAGGATATGACAAGAAATAACTGGAAAGCTAGAAGAAGGAATTATCCTGTTCTACCACTGAATTACTAGTTCCAGTCATGAGGTTGTCAGCTTCTTGGGTCAGTTCTGTAAGCTGCTGACTCACAAAGAGCTGAAGTCTTTGCCTCTTCTGTGAGCACAAGGCTAATGCTGTGGAGCTGTGCCATATTTGCTTGTCTTCCCATAGGCGTCGATTTACATTTGTATGCCAGGGCCATGTATCTAAACCTCCTTCCTTCAATCCTAGATGTAATCAGACTGAAATTTAAACTTGCATTGTAGTTATGCTTGGGCAGACTATCACTGGTGTTTAATTCTAGGGTACAGCAGACGGACTTTATAGATTAGATATGCATGTATACAGGGAGAGTTTGAATTAATGAGTTCAAGCTAGCATTTGGCAGATAATGACTTTCCGTGGTATCACTTCTGGTGAGACCGCATGCATCTGGAGTTACTCACAGGGATACTGCTAAATATTAAATATGACAAGTGGGACAAGAGTGCTCAATTCCAAAGCACAGTATGGCAGTTGAAGTGAACATGGTTTGTTTAAATTTTACTCCAGTTAAATGATTTGTAGTTAGTCCCACCTTCTCTCAGAGAAGGAGGCTGAAATCTAATTTTAACATTAGATTTTGAAATTTTTGAATGTATCTGTTTAGCAAAACACCTCAAAAGGATTGAGACAAATGATACAGTTTTAATCTCCAAGAAACTTATTTTAAGGTACCAGACACATCAAGCGCTATTGATAGCATTATTTCATAGATGAATAAACAGTTTAAAGCAATCCAGTTATAACTATCATACTGTAAAAGTTGCCTCTTCAGTTAATAGTGGTTTGGGTAAATGTCAGTGTTTCAGGACTACTGGCAAACCCATCTCTAAAAAAACAAACCAAAACAAAAACAGAAGTCAAATGAAAATGGCAAATTTAACTGTACTATCTTAAATGCTTCATAATCTTAACAGCTGAAAATTGTCTTTTCAAAGTCTCATTCAGGTTAGAGGCAGATGCCCTGTTTTGGGGGACTGCACTTGTTACCCCAGCATGCTGTTTGAGCGTGTATGACTTTGCATCAGAACCTCAAAATCAGAAAAAAAAAGGTGAATGACCTGGCCATTGCATAATACACAATTTTTAATCCACACAAGTTTTACCATTGACATAGTTTTATGCTTTGTCTAAAGGGACTTTGTGTACAGGCTAACGGGCTTGACAGGAGCAATTTGGCCCGAGCCTGTGCCCTCTGGAGCCTGACTGTCTGCCAGGCCCCAGCTTTTCAAACTCTTCCCTGTTCTTAGAATCAAAAGACAGTTCTTTTGCTACTAGTCCAGCTTATTCTTTAATGATGAGGAGCAACGCACTTCATAATAAACATTTGCACTGTAATTAAATCTCCTTTGAAGAGGTATTACTTGTTGCTATATTGTGTATTGCACAGGGTCTAGCTATTTATATTTGCTTCAGTGGCTATTTTTCAGTGACTTTCTTAGATGTTACATCTTGGACTGCTTGAAGGTTTAATGGTATTTGTAAAAATTATATGTTGGGAGTGGTTTTCTGGTTATGGTAACAGCAACAAGCTTGCTCATGTGACTTCAACAGCAAGCATTTTAGTTAGTAAGCAGGCCTAAGTTTATTTGAAGTACAAAGAATAATAATAAAGAATGTATTTGGGCTTCCTTATGAGTATAACAAGGCATCTCACAGAGTGTACCTCAAAGTCTGGATTTTTTGAAAGAATTCTGCCTTTTGGAAGAAAGGATTTATTTGAATACAAATAACTTCTGGTTTTTCTTAGCATAACAATTCCCAGTGGTACAGCTGTCATAACCTTTGAGTTTACACATCGTACTTTTATGGATGTGTTAAAGATTGTATCCCGGTGTTCAAGATAGTGACAGATAAGGTTTTCACTTATAAATTTGAAACAGATGGAAGCATCTACATATAAAGCTCTTTCATTCATGTGAACATGTAAATGTCCCAAATTTAGGCACAATTTCTAAATGCCTAGTGCCTTAAAAAAAAGAAAAAAAAAAAAAAAGACGTTTTAATGCAGTGGCTTAAAAGCTGAAAGACACTACCTTTCTCACACAAACTATCCTTCCTTTGAAAATCCAGGGCTCAGTTTTCAAAGCATTGCCTAGGAATTTAGCCTGCGACCCCCATTGACACTAATGGGAATTGCATAGCTAAGTCTTCATAACATCACTTTGAAAATGCATTTGTTATACCAATCCAGAAAAAAGGTAGCATAAACTATAGGGAGACATTCATAGATCAAGAGATCAATTTACACTTTGAAGTACAAGACCAATGTGTGTTATTCCAGTCATGTGATCAGTAGGGGGGATTTTAAAATTCACCACATTCACAAAATAAATCACCAGGAGTAAATAAAACAAAATATTTTGGCAAGTGGCAGGCAGACTTGCTAACCAGGCTAACAAGATATTTGTCAGCAGTAACAAACACCTACTGATTAAGTGATAATTGCATTTGGTTGGTACGGTGTTATTCTACAGTCAGAGCAAATGACTTCTTTTCCCTTGTAAGCTGGACTTGCATATCTATATTTTAAATTCTGCTGTTACTCTGGGACCAGGAAATGTTTAGAGTTGTCTTTGTCCAGTTCTGATTCTGGCCTTTCTTGTTTTAGTTCCAGCCTAGTAAGTGCTTTCATGGTGTGCATGCTTTAATAAATAGGAAGATAATGTAACATTTGGTGAACTCATGGGGGTGTTAACTTCATGTTAATGTCGGAGGGGGGGTTTATTCATTGGAAGTAGTGTATACCTGTGCAATATATTCATGTGTACTTGTGCATGAAGCGTAAGCAGAGACTAAAAAGAAAGTGGGTAGAAAGAAAGTGTCATCATTGCGTAGCTGTGTTACTGCAGCACTTACAAGTCTCAGTTGTGGACCATGGCCCCATTATGTTGGGCAGAGGATAAATAAGTGTTTTAACAAAAGGAAGACAGTGCTGCCTCAAATTTCACAAACCAATGAAATTATAGCTCCATTGAAAGGTTAATGTTATGTCAGGAATTATGAAACAACGATTCTGGTTGACAGGCTTGCTCTTAGGTCATCAAACCCATTTGTTGTTTTGAATATGAGGGGTGGTGTATAGGTACAGTGTGTGCTCCTTGGGCCAGGTGATGCTGAAGAGTTGGAGACTATCAGTGGCTTATATGAGTGTCTAACAAACACTGTTTAAAATTAAAAAGGCCCTTCTATCTTTGGAGATTTTCACTCCAGAAACGCAATAAAAATAGCAATAATTGAAATAGTAATATATTTGCTATTTTTTATCTTAATTACTTACCTGATACATAGTTAGCAACAGTCACAGGTACTTTTTTCTGGGTCAAAAGTCACACATCCTCAAGGGAAAAATTGTAATGTTTTTTCTGTACTCTTCTATTAAAAGATTGGGTGTAGCTTGCAGTTTTATGTGCTTAGCACTGTTCATTTCCCAGAAGAGTTCACCAGTATTCTAAGCTTTGGGATTTTTTTAATTGAAGAGGTCAAAATCCATTATATCAAAATTTCAAAGAATTTACCAATTAGCTGTAGTCTGCGATGCCCAGCAGGTGGCTTTTATACTATTAAAGGGAGATTGTTTCCATGTCTGATCAAAGCAAAAGCAAAACAAAGAAAAATATAGAATATTTTGGTGTACACAGTGCAAACCACATGCTGTGTAAATTATAGGTGAAATTTGTATGCGAGAGACTGTCATACCACTTCAATAAAAAATGGTGTGTATTTTTGCACTGTTCCTCATGAGGATTTTAATGATAATGTCTAAATCTGTTTAGATTACTGATTATCCAAGAAGATTAGACAGTTTGCTATTTCCTAAAATGAAGATTTTAGTATTTTCTTATTTAAAAGTAAAAGTAAAAATGCACAATTAAGTAGATTAATGAATTTGCTAGAAATGAAATTAGAAAAAGCTGAGTGTGCTGGAATGTTGCAAGATGGAAAGAAGTTCCAATTTGCATTTTTCAATGAATCTAAACTTCCCTGATTTTTGCCTACTTAAAAGAATGTTTGTGACCTTTTGACCCTTTTGTTATCCCTTACTCAGAAAGGCCTTTATTCTGTAAGGCTTAGGTATAAAAAAATAAAAAGAGCGTTAATGGCATAACAGTCCTTTCTGATCACTCTGTGTAAGATGTTTATGCAAAGTGTCAATAGAAGCAATTGGGCTAACAGTGTGACAACCTGCTTTGCTTGGAAATGGGCTAATCTCCTGTTTGGGTTATCCAGAGGTCAGGTAAGGATTTCTTTTTTTGCACTCCCTGTAGTGCATGAGTACATAACCTGCAAACACTACAGGGCAGAAATCAGAAGCAACTGAGCCCAAGAATGCCTCAAAACATTTTTTTTCTTTCCTTTTTTATTTTTTTTTTATTTTTATTTTTTTTTATTATTTTTTTTTTTTAATCTTTCCCTTTTTGCCTTTCCTGACTTTTTTTTTTTTTTTTTTTTTTTCTCTGCTTTATTTTAATTTTTTGCTTCCTGGTCACATCCCATGGGTTCTACTTGAGCATATAACACATAGTGGTGACAGGGTCTCTACCAATTTCAGTATCTGCTGCTTCACTTTGATGGTTTGCTCGTTGTTTAGTTTTGTTCTTTCCAAGCAGGCATCATCCCATTCTTTTTTTGAAGTTCACGTAGAAATCTACTTTAAATTTCAGTTTTTGAGAGCTGCCCCTCTTGCCCTATCACAGCAGGCTGGAACTCAATAAGCGCTCAGGCAAGCATAGCGGACCAGGCAATGGGCTTTGGCGGGCTGCATGCTGTGAACTCCTGCCTTACTGAATCAGCTTCTGTGTGTTTTTATAACTGTCTTTCTTTTCCCTGTTAATTATGCCTCAAGGCTGTGGAAAGACAGCATTTATCTGTTTCAACAGACTAAGCAGCAAGTGTTCTGACATGTTTATCAGGCAAATTGTACCTGACAAAAGGTAATTACACATGCAATCAAGTGCAGAAGTAACTGGATGATTAGGGGTTAAGAAACTGTTTAGCATCAGAAATATTCAACTTCTGAGTAAGGAGAGTGGGCCAGAAGGACATAACCAACAGCCATACATTAAAAGAGTTACCTTCCTTTTGATGGAATATTTAACTTTGCAGAAAGGTAAGCAGGATTTTAAGTGTACAACTCCTGGTTTTTAGCTCCAGCTTCTGAATCACTGGTGCCTATTGTACAACCAAAGCTATTTGCTGACACTCTTGCTACTTCAGAAGAGATAACAGCACCATTTCAATTTTTACTAAGCTACCTTGATAATTTACAATTAGGATTTTTGTAGTACAACCAACAGAATTGGTATTGTCTAATGGACACTGCTCCCATTTCCATCTGCAAAACTCTCATCTCTTCCTTCCGTCTCTGCTGCTGTTGACTCTGCGCGTACCTAATTCCCAAAGTTATGTTCTCTTCCAAGATTATTCCTGACAGTTGGCCTAAAGCAGAAAGGAAGAGGCATCTGTATGATATTTGAGGATGTGACAAGAGGTTCAAACAGTACTGACAGGGCCGGATGGTCTATTCCAGCAGTTCCCAGTGCACAAAATTCTCACGTAATTACAAGATGGCCTAAATACATTAGGACTATGGCTGAGCTGCTCAGGACTTTAGGTAATATAACACAAAGCTTTACTGAGCAATGATTACCAGTATTTTCTACCCAGCCATAGCTATATTGCCTATATATTGGGAAAAAACAATACTGATGTTGAAGAATAGGTGCAAGTGGCCTATTTGAAACTAGAATTTGGTTCCGAAAATCTTAAGAACTTTTTCCTCCCTGTATCATCAATATTGTAGTGTTTTGTGTTATCCAAACCTGTTAGCTATTAAGGTCTTAAAGTAGGTCCTTTTAACCAAAAAATATTTTACAATAAAATATCATATTTTACAATAAAATTATTGTATTTAAAAATTAAAATCTCCTAATTAAAAAAAGCAGTTACCCGCATAATATAGGAGATTACTATAGCCTTTTATGTAAATATATATATACAATCTTTTTTTTTTCCAAATGGTGGGGTTTTTTAGTAGAAAGAGCTAATGTTAGACATAAAAGGCATTTAGAAAATGCATGGAATTCAACAGAAAGTTAGAAAACTGAAGTATTGTAGGGCATCATTCAAAATACAAGTGCAGAACAGCAACTAGTTATCTATAATGTTACAAGTATGTCTGTGACTAATAATGTGATGGTTTGAAAAGACAACAGTATTTCATATACATTAAAAGGAATCTGCAATGCTCTGATCATCAGCACTGGTGGTTCCAAGATGTTGGATAGAAGTTTCCCTTCTATCACACTTTTAGAAGGGGCAAATCCTCTAAATAAAGCAGAAGTGTCTATCCTGTCTATTGTATCTATCCTGTAATTGTAAGTGGGCAGTCTATGGGATTCTCTATCTGGTGTACTAGAAAAACAAAGCTTATTCCTTTTTTGGTGTGTTTTTTGTTTGTTTGTTTTGGGGTTTTTTTTGTAATTCATACACAGGTACACACACTTCTCTGCAAGTTATTCTTGGTCAGAAGGGTTACCCTTGCTCCTAAGGAAGCATTTTATACCTCATTATAAAATTCTCAGGTACAGCATTGCCTGTCTTATTCTTATTTTTCATGGTTGTTATGGGATGAAAAGAGTACAACAGTGCCATTGTTCTTGCATAGTAGAGTACATATCTACTTTATTAGGTGCTTCACAGTATTTTAGCTGCATGATAAGCTGGTTCTGACAGAGCACCTTTGGGTGGCTCCTTTGGTGGGGCTGAGTGGCTGACTAACAGTCTGCACTGCCTCCAGACTCTGAGAGTAGTGGAAGAGATTGCATTTCTGCCTGGTTTGAGGTATTTCACATACATGTTGACTTTGGAAAGATGTATAGAATCACAGAAGCAGAATAGTTAGGCTTGGAAAGGACCTTCTAGTTACAACACCCCTGCCATGGGCAGGAATACCACACACTAAGGCTCTGTCCAACCTGGCCTTGAACACTGCTGGGGATGGAGCATTCACAACTTCCCTGGGCAACCCATTCCAGTGCCTCACCACTCTTACAGTAAAGAACTTCTTCCTTATATCCAATCTAAACTTCCCCTGTTTAAGTTTGAACCTGTTACCCCTTGTCCTCTCGCTACAGTCCCTAATGAATAGTCCATCCCCAGCATCCCTATAGCCCCCCTTCAGATACTGGAAGGCTGCTATGAGGTATGTGCAAAAGAAATTTTTTGCTATTGCAATTTCAAGGCAAACAATGAACATTCTAACCTTGAAGAATTCACAGCCAGCAGCTCCAGCATGAGGGCTACACTGAGTGGATTTTGACTGATTTTACAAGCAGGAGAGTATTTATTGCCAGGACCTACTCTGTGCATTTATTTCTCTTGCTTGTTAGTGTGGACATTCATTGCTAGACAGTGCATCATATTCTCAGTTACTGTCTTGGTAATAGCAACAGTTTTAGTGGATACAATAGTAGTATGGAAAAGTTACTTTAATTTGGCCTTTCGTAAATTGATTTTAGTTGCCACAACATGAACTGCTGTCACAGAACCAGCAAATTCTGCTTCACAACTGAGAAGCCATGGGACAAGCTCACCTGAACTTAAATCTCCCAAATATTTTTTGTTTGGGTTTTTTTTTTTAATTGTAGCTGATAGTTTTTTTGGCAAAATGAATGCATTTATGACTAGACTTGCCCTTGATACAATTTCTCTTTTTCAACGTTAGTAGTAATCATAGTATTTAAAACTGCAGAGATTTACAACCTTCTTTTATTTGAGTGGAATTTAGCATATCCCGCATATTACATTGCTGTAGTATGAGTCACCTCAGCATGTCAAGCCAAATCCACAGAGTATTTTCATTATATCTTCACCTTGAGTACTGTGTAACATTACCAAAGGCTGTTCCCTCTCCTTGTGGTTTTGCACACACCTAGTCCCTGTCACATTATAACATCATTTTAATATGCATCTATTTTGAATTAAGATACAGCAAAAATATAAGGAAAATGTTGTTTTATTTTGTTTTCTTCTCTCTTAAAGAGTTGGCTGAGTTTTCATTATGAAGTTCATACAGCTATCTCTTTCCATTAATTAGAAATCCAGACATTTTGCATCTTCATATTCTTTTCTTTTTTCAATAATCTTTATGGATAAATTTCAAGATAACTTTATCCTTTACCAAAAAGCATTTGCTAAATGATTAGGTAGGCCAGTGCTTCATTATCAGCTTTGTCTTTCCAACAGTATGTTCAAATCACATGAAGTAGCCCAAATATTTTTCTGCATCTTTAAATGGATGGGCTCTCTTCCTGACTATATGACTATGACCAGGACATTTTGAGTTCTTCTTATATGAGGAAGAGAAATTCAAGTGCTTCATTTCAGTAAGGCACACCTGTTTGTAGCAAAAATTAGAAAGAAACTGAATAGCAGCAGTCGAAGCAGACTGCAGATCAATGGAGTTGAATTTGGGGTTGTGCTCATGGGAAGCTTTGTATTGGTAAATGGAGGTTATTTCAAATACATGTGTGATGGTCCTTGGATCAGTAGCTCATTTCTGTTAGGCTGTCCTTGCTGCTGCTGACTGCTTGCCAGCCTGCTCCCCTTGCAAAGTGCCTGCATTGACTGTACGTCCGCCAAGTGCCAAGTCAAATGCAGGTGATATGAATGGTCAGGACACAGATCCAAAGAGCTGCACACCAGGCAGCTTTTGCCCACCCACAGCATACAGTACTTGCTGTCAAAACCCATTACATGCAGCAGTATGTGACAGTGCAGAACTGCAGCTGTGAGGAGGACCAAACACAGAATGTGTAATTGTGCACAGCAGCCATCCAGTCTCCAGCAGTGTCTGCAGCTCCCTGTCCGATTTACTGCAGTAGCAGGGCACGTTTGTCACACTGCAGCTCCTGACCATGTGTGCTGAAGGAGGGAAGGGAGCTGTAATTGAATGGCATGTGTCATTTGCATGTCTCTTGTCTTTGGTTTTACCTGCAGCATGTCATGATGGCTGCTTTAACTTAGATTTATTGGCATGAGGCTGGTTGTGTGCAGCTCTTCGACCAAGTGTGGAGCAGAGAAGAGGCTCTGGGTGCATCCTGCTTGCCAATGTCTCTCAGGATATTCACTCTTCAGAGCCAGGATTGTATTGGAATGCACTGAATATACTTCATGTTCTCTTGGGACATTGTGTTAAAGAGCAACAGAGTCCATGGTCTGTTTAGAGCCCTGCATAATTACCTGTGCTTGGTCAGGTGACGAATGAGGTGTAATCTTCCACCCCAACCATCACTATCATTGAGATGTCCCAGACATGACACAGTCAGATGGCTGATTCAAGCATTGGAAGTATGGTATGAGAATTCCTCATGTGATATTGGCAAGAAAGTTCCTTTAAACTTGTCAGCACTGTAATTGTATCAGACACCAATGGCTTGAGGCTGCACATTGTTAACAGGGTACAGAGCTTTGGGGTTGTTTAGGATTTACTCAGAATCCTCCATTTCAGTGTTACAATAGGGATAAGAAATGAAATCTTTTGCCTTCCATTCGCTGAGGACAACTGCTGCAGGAGCATTGGCATGGTCCTTCCTTAAGTGCCATCTTCCACATGGAGCCCATGACAAGTGGCACTGTAATTAGTAGTAATTTATAAATACATTCTATTTGCTTCTCTGTAACAGAGAGGGAGCATGAAGTCTCCAGATTATATAGTTTGGGTTCATTTTGTGTTGTACATCTGCATGGCATATCTTCCCACTCTTTTGATCACACTTTTGAATACATCATACAGCCTGTATGAGGACTGGGCGCTACCCACTGTTGTAACACAGGTAATAAGAAGTGATGGTAACATGCAGTAGCAACTGAGGCTGTGGGTTTCACAGATGCCACTAATTCCTGAGTTATCAGAGCCTTCTCAAGTCTGTTTGGTTAGTGACTAAATGCATGTAGTCTTCAGCCCAGTAGGAGAATTGATGGTGCCCATCCTGAGAAAATGCTTTGTGAGAAAGAATCATTTGCATTTGACCTTGATGGCTATCGTGAATATGTAATCAGTAGAAAATGCAATAGCTTTTTATACACCTTTTGCCCATATGAGCTAGTTAAATATAAAATCTAGATGTCACTGAGGTTTGTAGTGGTCCCTGGAGGACTTTGGAATGACAGAGCAGTAACTCTCAGAGGTCTGTTATAAAGCCAGGAAATGTTACTGTGTATTCATAAAAGGGTATACTACAAATTTATTTAAATTAGACACTTTATTTGAAAACTTAAGAAAAGGGTTAGGAAATGGAAAAATTGAAGGAGGGGCGTATAAATTTTAAGCTGTGAAGACCAGGTATATGCTTTTGTTTTGTAATTAAGTTGGCTTTACAGTTTTGGGGATGAGCATTACTGGAGAGCTGTGACATTTTCCCAGACTGAGTAGTGTGAGTAGGGCAAGGCTCTCAGAGATTCAGTCTTTTTCTTAGCATAGCCTGAGAAGTCAGAGGAGCGTGTGCCTGCTGCAGCTCTGCCTGCTGGAGCAGGGGCTGCTGCTGTTGTGTCCTGGCTTTAACAGCTGTGCTCTGGCTTAGCAGAAGCAAATGCTTGAAGTGGACAGGGGTCCAACTTGCATCAGTCTGTTATCTTCCTTAAAGTAGTTTTGTTATGGAAAATCCTGTTCCACCCCACTTTTCCAAGTGACATAGCATTACTGATGTAGCAAGGCCTCTGGACAAGCAGGGGCTTTGGATTACACTGTGGACCCAGCTCATCAGAGCAGCCACAGACACTGAGCTGCTGCGAAGTGTTGCTAATGGTTCCATGTGCTTACCTTAACAGTATGTCTGGCTAACACAGCGCAGGCTGAGAATGAGCCCACATTATACCTTGGCAGCAGGACAAGGCCAGGCACCAGATGGGAGGGAACCTGGGACACCCGCCATTAACGTCAATGGGAGTTGGGCCTGCCAGCCTCGGCTCCCACCGAGAAGAGCTGCCTGTATGTGCCCCAGGCAGCCTGAGCAGGGTGCCCAGTGGTGCCTGGCCTGCACCCTGCGGTGGCAAAGAGGAATTAGGCATTGAGGGCTGTGAGGGTGCTGCCTGCTGGAGGTTAGGCATCACATCCACTTACACAAGCAGGCTGTTCTATTGAACAGCAGCTCCGAGAGGGTGAGTTAAAGACCTGATTCAAAGCGGCAGCACTGTAATTGGAGGCTTTTTGTTCCCCCATTTAAGAGGTTTTGGGTTTGTTTGTGCCAGGTGTGCCATGGGCTTGGGCTGAGTCATGGGGATCAGTCACCATGGAGAGTGCAGCAGGAGCTGTTTGATTCACTTAGCTAAGACTACCTGCACCTCTGGTTTAAATTGCTGTGAGCAGCGATAGACACGAGTATCCTTTTCTCGCTCCCCACGGTAAAGCAAGCCTCCGAAACACCCAAGCCTGAAGCCATTAGGATCTCTGCCTAGGGCCGGACCTGCACAACCGCCTCCCAGGGCATGCAGGGAGGCAGGGAGGCGTTAAAGAAGGAAACGGGCAGGTGAAGGGGCTGTCGGCCGGGTCCAGACCGGGCAGGAGCCTCCTTCCCGCAGAGCCGCTCGGCACTCCCTCACCCGCCTCTCCCCCCGCAGCTCCTGGACCTCTTCATGGTGTGGGACTGGTCCACCTACCTGGCTGACTACGGGCAGGCCACCTCCAAATACCTGCGGGTCAACCCCAGCACGGCCCTCACGCTCTTGGAGAAGTAAGTGCTCGGCCTGGGTACGAGCGGCGGCGCGGCGGGCGCGGGGCCGGGCAGAGCGCCGCAGCCCTCCGAGCTCGGCTGCGGGACCGGGGCCGCCTACCCGCCTCCTGGGAGCTGCAGCCAGAGCCCGGCACGCTCCGGTGGCAGCTCGCGGCTGCCCGAGTTGCCGCTTCGGGGAACGGGGGTGCAGCAGGTTCGCGGTGGTAAAGCCGGTGCGAGCGTTTTCGGCTGGCGCGGGTTGAGGGGCAGGGTAAGGGAGGTGCGTTGCCGCCGGCCGAGTGTCAACCTGCCTTTAAAACCTGCATCCAGATATGGGGTGGTTTAAGGACATTTTCTAACGGTGTTTTCTCTCCTCTCCTGCCTTCGGTGAATGTGATTTGCAGAGTTCACAGGGGGTACGTATACAAATATTGTTGCTTCAATTTATTGCCTTTCCCGAATTTCGTTTTCAAATCCACTGGTGCTGGAGATCAGCAGCACCGACATCGGGTAATTTGTCGGTGAACAAAACATGCCGTTTGCTGAGTCTAAACTTACCGTAGAATCAGATGAGACTCACGGCTTTGCATCTTTCTGAACGCAGTTGGTAGGGTCGGTTTCCTGCCGAAATTGTATTTGCTTAATACTTGTGAAGTAATATTTGTTAAAACGAGTTTCGCATAGTGGAAATTTAATTTAAGAACAAAGAGATAACAGGTTTTGTAATCTTTTGGTTCTTATCAGCGAAAAGATCAAAAGAGGAACAAAAATATATCTATTTAAATAGCCGTGGTTTTCCTTTTCAAATTATGTTTCCAACGTCTCTGTATCATTTACTTTTTTATTTCTGCAGAATGAAAGACTCTAGCAAAAAGAACAATATTTTTGCTCAGTTCAGGAAGAACGATCGTGACAAGCAGAAGCTAATAGAGACTGTAGTAAAGCAACTTAGGAGTTTAGTGAATGGTATGTCCCAGCACACATAGGCCCGTTACATCAACTGTTTCTCATCATGCCAAGACGTATTTCTTAGCCACTGTTTTTACCAAGCAAATAACTATATCAGTTGATATACATTAGTTTGACCTAGTAAAGGAAAAATGCAGTCAATGTCTTGTACATGGAGTCTCCAGCAAACAATCTTTGTACGTATTTTTAATGGGTCAAATACTATTTTGTATATTGTAAACAAATGGTGACAAATGAGACTGTACAATAAACTCCAGCTCAATTGTATTGTACATGGAACAGCTGAACTGTAAATATATTATTTAAATATCCACAGACATGGTGTCCAAAATTTTGCTCTGAGTAGGAATTATTTGAGAAATGATCTCTTAGTTACTGTTTTCTGGATGAATCCTAATTTAATGTTTTTTAAACATTGAGATACTTGCATTTCAGATGCTGCCTATCATTTCCCTCCATTAAATGTATATTAGCCTTAAAGTGATTGGACATAATTTTGTATACCAGGTTTTGTAGTCTGGAGGTATGAAAAAATCATCTGATTTTTAGTACCTTTGAAAACTACCTGAGAAGTAAACTTATTATTTATTTAGCATTAGGGCTTATAGGCTTTGTTCTCCAAAAAGGTTTAATTTTGAGGTTGTGAATGTAAATAACCATTTTAGTTCTTTATTATGTGAGATTTTGGTTTGGGTTTGTTCCTCAGGGTTACTATTTCTAACTGTACTTTTGTAAGATCTCGGGTTATTTCCCCAGATTGCAGTAAGGAATAGATTTGCCACTGCTGGTTTTGTGCTGCATCTGTTTGTCAGTATGTGCTTTCTACGGCCAGACCCATCCCAGTGATCAGCATTTCGTCCCACCACCGGTCTCTTTGCACTGTCCCCTCCTGGCTATCTTAGACAACAAGAGAATGTCTGACAAATAAAAACCAAATGGAACGTGTAAAAATAATGTACATTTTCGCTGTATTTTTAAGTTATTGGCGGTCTAAATACAGTACTATAAACCTCACCCGTACCCCTGTTTAATTTCTGGAACGCAAATCAGAGCAGATTTCGTTGGGACCTGCACAGGTCCCGGCTCTTTGATGATGTAGCCCCGGGGCAGGCGGGCGAGGCAGCCCCGACAGCAGGGTGTGGGCCGGGGGAGAAGGGGCTGCAGGATTCCCCCAGCTGCCGGTGCGAGGCAGCGACGGAGCCCGTGGAGCGGGGCTGGGACGCTCCCTGGTCGGGGGAGCCCGGGACGGTATTCGGTGCCTCCGCCGAGCGGCGGTAGGGGCCGGCCCGAGTGGGCTTCCATGGGGACGCGGGGCAGAGAGGAAACCCTGCGCCTAGGGGCCGCCGTCCCGCCGTGAGGCTGACGCTGGCTGGGCCGGGGAGCTCAGTGGCCGCCAGCTTCGTGGCATCGGGGGTGCACCGGGACCTCCGCCCCGAGGAGAGGGAGGCTGCCCCGACCGGCCCCGCTCGCCCTGCTCCCCTCAGTCAGTCTCCCCGGTTCTCCCGCCCCAATCAACGCGCTTGGCCGCGCTGCTTAAATATGCAGCTGATACGTCATCTCCGAAGGTGGATCGGGCGTAAGTGGCCAATATCTATATAAATGTGGCCGAGGGGCGAACCGGCAGCAGGAGGCGAGCGGGGCCGGGAGGGCAGCACCCGGCAGGGCCAGCCTCGGAGTTTGACGTTCTTCGGGCCGCTCCCACGGGCCGCCCGTGCCCCCGGGGCGTGGACCCGCCGCCGCCCCTCGCCCGCCCCGTCTGCTGCTGCCCTCGAGGAGGATGCCGATGGGGCTCTCCTGGCCCGAGGCGGCGGCGCTGGCGCTGCTGGCCCTGGCGCTAGTGGTCATCCTGTGCCGGTACCTGTGGGCGCTGCGCTGGAGCCTTAGCCGGGACCGCGGCAGCGCCCTTCCTCTGCCCAGGGGCTCCATGGGCTGGCCCTTCTTCGGAGAGACCCTGCACTGGCTGCTCCAGGTAAGGCGCAGGGGGACGGGGCCGGATGGGAAGGGGCTGGCT
>JAOEHX010018916.1:5336-24397 GCA_025448015.1 Bolborhynchus lineola | reverse complement strand
CTCACCACCCTCACAGTAAAGAACTTCCTCCTTATATCCAATCTAAACTTCCCCTGTTTAAGTTTGAACCTGTTACCACTTGTCCTACCACTACAGTCCCTAGTGAAGAGTTCATGTGTCTCCTCTGTCCTATGGAGATCTGTTGCCCCCAACATCAAAATCGAATGGCAAGCGACTAATAATAAGTAGCAAAAAATACTTATTTCATCGTATACTCTTTGCACTTCTTTTCTTCTCTCTGTAGTGACGACAGAGGCAGCCGTTCATTAGTCTGAAACTGAAGGAGGTAAAAATGCCTATAAAAAATAAATGCAGACTTCTGGTTCAACAAATGAAAAATAAGAGAGAATTAAAGTTCCTGGAAGCATCAGTGGGGTGGATTCAGGGGTCTTGACATGTTTTGAAATTTCTTAACCTTGAACTACTCAATAAATCATGATTTAAAAATAGATGTAGGAGTACTGTTTCATTCCGCGTTGACATGGCATTGTATGGTGCTGTGGGACATAGCGTTTGGGAGGCATGTCATGGTGGTTAGATTAAGTCAGAACAGTACAATTTGAGGCGAAGCCCTTTGAAGGATCCTGTTTAATTTGCCATTTTCCATGTTATTCTTGTTCCAGTCCTCTGCTGTCGCTGTGTGGTGCAGGCCAGGGTGCAAGTGCCTTACAAATTAGAAAAAGAATTAGAAGGTATTGAGTGTTTCTCACTCTAATATAGCCATTGTATTTATAATAAATAAGGATTTAAGAGTCCTAATAGCATTTGGTTTGAGTCAGCCTTGTCTTTTGACAGGGACTCAGATCCTCTTGTTTTTCTCTAGTGTGCTTATGAAGATTCTTTTTTCTTCAACTCTGTTTTCCATTTTAATCAGTTGACTTTTGATATGCAATGTTATCAAGGGGTTTAGAGAATTAGTAAATATATACAATAAATTTTGTTTTGACTGTCTGCAGAGACAGTAAAGATTTTTTTTCTGAGAAGTCTAACGAGTTGTTTAAGCAGGATCTTCTTGCTTATAAATCCCACTTGACTGATTAAAATCACAATTTCCGATGCCTTCTCTCATTAAATCATATAAAAATGATTTCTCATAGATGCCTCCCAACTTGATTAAGTTAATTTACTGCCTCATCACCAAAATGTTAATTTCTGGAAATAGAAGACTTTTCTTTATGTTTCCCTTACCCTCCTTAATTACAGCTTTTAGGTTATTGGGATAATAACATGTGGAAAGTGGGAAGCAGACCCAGCACATCCCTAGAGCAAAGGAAGCCAGGGTCTGCTGATCCCTCCTGGTCCTTCCTGGGGGTAGCAGCAGGGCTGAGCTCAGCAGAGCCTGTCTCTTGTTCCCTCGCTTTCCCTCGCCTTCCCTCACAAGCAGATTTTGTTTTAGGGGCCACAGATGCTTGAGGTAAGCATGCACGGATGGCTTCTGGCTCTTTTCATTCGTATGACCCACAGTCTAAACCTCCTGAGCAGGGAGTGCTCTGTGGTTGCTCCTGACACCAGTCCCCAGAGCTTTCGCTGGGAATGCCCAAGGATGCTCAGCTCTGGCTCTGGGATTTGCTCTGTTTCCATTTTTTGGAGCGTCAGTTGCAAGGGGAGAGTTTCACAGCTGAAATGTTCAAATGGCTTTTCAGAATCCGAAGATGGTTGTGATTCATAAGGGTAATTGCTAACCATTTAGGATTATTTTTGATATATATTCAACCCCTCCATTATTATGATAACGTATAATTTTGAAGAACACTCAAAGCATTTATTTTCAAAACCTATTGTCCTGATTTCACATTATTGTGATGGAGGATTTTAAGCTCAGTTGTCAGCAAACCTTCACGATGGTGTTCATGGGGAGAGCAGGTTTTGACACTTATGCTGGATTCCCCTTCTGGGGCTTTGCCTCTGCTTGCACTTAGGAGCATGTAGCCTTTTACAATTGCTGTATTATCCTGCGACTTACCGATAAGCTGTTGAAATGGCTAAAAAAACCCGAACGGTTAATAAGAACCTGAAATGTACAGAAACCTGGCAGGAATGGTATGTGCATCCATTTTCGAAACTCATTAAATGATATTTTGGAAGCCTTTTAACATCATTTTCTGATTAAAGAAATCAAGCAGCCTGCCAGGCTTTTTAATTAAATAAATAGAGATGAAATAAAAGGCATATTCCACTGTTCTTTTAAAAACATGAATAGCTTGCATTATGCAACTGTGGGTCTCCACGGAAGGATTTCTCTCAGAAACAGATACAGGGGAATGATTTCAGAACTGAAACAACTCGAGTGAACAAAGAACTGTAATACAAATCTTAAGACTGCTGTGATATAGAGAATTTCTATAGCCATTTAAAGATGTTTCTCCTATGTGTTATTCTCATGGTCGCTTAGCTTTAAAGAAAACCAGTACAAATTTAGCAACTTTAAAGGTGGAGCATATAGTTGTTCTATTTTTATCCTACCATCTGTATTTTAGCAGAGGTGTGTGGTGTGTGCAAATGTTGGCAAAGTGTTGTGGGCAGAGGACAGGAGGGAGGGAAAATACTCTAGAGTTAGTGGAGGAGCTAACCAGAATCAAAATACTTCATCAATCAATGGTTGGTACAGTTCATGGATTATACCTTGTTCATCCTCTTCCTCTCCTTCTCCACTGTCATACTAGCTTTTGTGACCAGGCCTTGGTATTCAGACAATCTCATTGTATTGACAGGGAAGAAATTTGGATGGAGCGGTAGAGTGAGGAACACTAAGGTCCAGCACAGACTCTTGCAGCTTTGTGCATGCCAGTGTTGCTCCACCATGGATGAGCCCTCGCTCACTCTTTGTTTGCTTGTCTGCATGGGAATGGCGGAAAGCCACCTCTAGCTTGGGTTTGGTGGAGTGTGGACCCACACATGTGGTGTGGACCTCTTTGTTGCATTCTCTGGCAAAGGATGTGGGAGTCCTGGCCCTCTGCATTGGTGGGAGGGGTCCAGGGTCTTCGGAAACCCAAGCCAGCTTTCACCAAGGATAACTGAATGACTGAATTTTCTTAGAAACCATATCTCTGAACTGCTTTTCTGTGAAATATCACTGATTCAAACATCGTTGAGTTTGGAAGGGACCTCTGGAGGTCATCTGGTCCAGCTCCACTACTTAAGCTGCACCATCTAGACCTGGTTACCGAGGGTTATGTCTAGACAACTTGTGAATATGAGCTGAGACATCAGTAAAGTGTGTTAGATAAGAAGTGACAGGGAAAAAATAATTCAGGAGCTCTACATCAGGAACGTGGCTTTTTTCTTTCTCTCTCTTTTATTTTCTAAGCGTAACCTAAACATGAGACAATACTGATTTCAAAATCTTGTGGTCTTAGCAGTTCAGCGAATCTTCTTCCAGTACTGCCGTTATATAAAATATCTGTTAGTGGAAAAAACCAGTATTTGGTGGTCAAGGAGGCAGACATGTTTGTTGCCGTCTAAGTGAGCATGTGCTGAAATTCGGACCTTCATGGCTGAGATTTCTGCTGCCCCTCCTGCAGCTGCTACTCAGGCGCAGCACAGCCAAAGGGCACAGCTGGACCAAAAAAATGGGAAAAAAAAGCACCCCATTTTAAAATGCTAATGAAAATATAACAAATGTGTAGTGGTTTATGTGCTGGTTCTAAGGAAGCACAACTGGGAGTGAACAGTTTTGTAACTACAGCCCTTATATAACCTGCAGCCATTGAATTTTGGGTAGCACATCCTTCCTCCTGCATAAAACAGCAATTTCCCACAGCACTGTACAGCACTGTGAAAATGCTGTCGAAAGTACACAGCACTTTCTACATTGAAAGCTTTTTCAATGTAGAAAGCTTTTGTAGGTCTTTCTCCTTTCCCCTCCGTAGATGTCTTTGGAGATATAGGAGAGAAAAACTATAGCAGTTTTAAGCTGGAGCTTGGCAGGAGCTTTCCTTTCACTATATGTAATCTGAACAACTGGTGATTCATCCAAAGTCATGTCTTTGCAAAAAATACTTGTTCACACTTAATCAAACAGAATACATTCTCCATGAACACTTCTTGTGCTGATCTTGTGCTGTATGTGCTGACACAGATGAGCCTTGTAGCATCAGTCTACATATGTAGATCAATATTTTCTTTGAATAAGTGTTGGAGGGCTAAGCAAGAGCTAGTAATCTCTGGAAGAGTGACATATGCAATGATTGAGAAAACTCAGGAGCACTAAAACTTGATCTCTGATACAAGTCTGTGCTATGCCTCCAGGAAATCAAATGTCTCTAAAGAGGAAAAAGTGAATACCAGGTTCCTGCGAGCATGGGAACTCTGTCACTTCTGCAGCTGGAGCTGTATGGGTTTGGTTATGGGGTGCTGGGGGGCAGAATCTCCCTTGTGGGGCTACGGAATGATGTTTGCATATGCCAAGCCATGGCAGGCTGGAGGTGTTGTGTGAGTGCTGGTTGGAAATGTGTGGAAGGTAAAGCGCTCAAATTTCTCACTGAACAAAAGCAATGTGATTGTGAGGGTGTTGCTTTCTCATGCTGCAGTGCTGGGCAGGGAATGCTTCACTCGTGTAAACTCACCAGTGGGCAGGGATGTGGAGACACTGCTTGCTAAATATAGACCAAAGTGCTCCTCTCTGAGAAATTCATGAGCGATTAAGAAAGCTCTACAGTGCTCAAATGGTGATGTTTCTCATCTATTGTTTTTCTAGTTAATAAGCATAAATTGGAGGTCTTCTTTTTATTCTTGTCCTCTTACCATCATTGCCTCTCCAAATGAGTTTTATAAATGATTTAGTGATTATTTAGTATTTCTGGACAGAAAAAGGCTTTGGCAGTAGCCCTGGTGTCGGAGTCACAAGGATGGTGTTGTGGATGTATGAGAAGATTGGCTTAAAGATCTGTTCAACTCACATACACGTATGGGTTGTGCCAGGATCTGAATTTGAGCCACCATGAATCTGAGGGACATTTTGTTTGCCTAAATGTGGAAGTGGAGCATGACATATCTTAAGTAAGAGTATTCCTGCAAAATAATTTGAACAAAGAATGAAACTACTAATCTGAGAATGGCTATTTCTATCTTAATTCAGGAAGCGTTTTGAATGGTGAGGCACTGGAACAGGTTGCCCAAAGAAGTGGTAAATGCTCCATCCCTGACAGTGTTGAAGGCCAGGTTGGACAGAACCTTGGGCAGCATGGTCTAGTGTGAGCATTATTTGGGTAACTGGTTTTGCCATGTCTGTATTTTCTATAACAGCTCCTTCCATGGTATTTTGGTGTGGGGCTGTCCCCAGATCTCCATTTAGTACCAAGCAGTTTTGCCCTGAGAAGAGCAGCTCCTCCTGGGCTGAGGGCTAAATTTATTATAATTTAATTCCAACGTGTTCCTGTTGCTGTATTTGTTCGGAACAAGTATGAGTCAGGAGCTGGAAATCCCAGTGCCCAAGAGTCTGGGGTTTCCCCAGTGGGGCTTGAGGTGGGTGACTTTGGTCCTGGACAGCCCCTGAAATCCCAGGTGAGGTCGGTGTAAAGGCTGGAGGCATTAATTTCTGAGTGGCAGTGCTGCAGGAGGGACCACCCTGGAGACCAGCCTGGGATTTCCAGCAAGGATGTCACCTTACAGGGAATTTAATGGGAAATAAATGGAAATGGAAAATCTTCACTTTTCTATTGGTGATGCAAATATATTCCTGCTGCAAAGAGCTGTGCTTTTTAGCCATTTACTCATATATTGCATCTTCATTATTTTTTCCTCTAGTTTGTTAATAGTATTGTAAAATAAATTATAAAAATAGTATTCTTGCAGGCAGTTTGAGTTCTCTCCTACTCAGCAGCTCTGTTCCTCTCCCTCAGAAGGAAATTAAGTCCATTTGACCTGATTTGCTCTGACAAATCTATTTTGGCCCTTGCTTGCAACCTTGTTGTCTTCTAGCTGATGAAAATTGTTTGATTACTTTGTGCAGTGTTTTTCTGTGATTTGAAGTTGGCCTGATGGGGTATAACTACCTATCTCCTGCCTTCCCCTTCTCCAGCAGCATGGGCTCTGCCTTCACTGTTGTTCAGCTTCTGAGGCAGTGGAGGAGCAGTGGGGAGCAAATCAGCAAAAGGTTTTCATGATATCAAGGGGTGAAAGGCAAAGCTGGAAATACTGATAGTTCCTAGGAAAGGCTTGCACATGGCAGCCAGCTTGATGAAGCCCTTTTAGCTTGACTTCAGTTTGTAAACCAGGATTAATTAGTATTGTACTGATGCAAACCAGGGGATTAGAGCAATTTGTGCTTTGAAGTCCTCCTTTGTTTCACATAACCAGAAATGTTCCTATTTTCCAAATTTAAAAATTCCTACCTTTTCATTGCTTGCTAATTCTGGACAGACACTGCTGAGCATCAGCATCCTTTAGTCTTCATATGGCTTTTTTTGCTGTTAAATCTTATCTCTTATAAACCCAAAGATCTTTGCTTTTTTGCTTGAGAAGTCAGCTGTGAAGATACAAAGTGCTCATTACTGAGAGGCTCCCTAGCTCGACCTCATGTTCAAATCCTAACTCATTCATGTAAATAAGCACAAGCCTCTTATCCTTCCACACAATTAGCTGTTTGAACATCCTTAGGAGCAAGAGTCTGTCTCATGAAGGTCTGTAAACTGACAGCAGTCAGGTGAGCCATTTCTTACCTTTTCTGTTCAGATGCATTTGGTCCTTATAGATCAAGGTTTGTAATTTGCTGTTATCTTTGCAAGCATACAGTTTACATCATTCTGTTTGTCACAGTATATACACACAAATTTCAAGTAAACTGCCCTAATTCAGAGGGGCGTGTGTAGGTGAGGCCATACTCTGTGTTAGTCAGACCCCAGCCCTCTGGCATACAGCTTTACTATCATAATATTAGTAGGATTTCCCTAAATTTAGCATTCATACAATGACAAGGAGTGATCTGCCCACAGATACTGTAGGAGGGTTTGTGTCTGCACTGCATGGAGTTTCCTTAGGTTTTTCTTAGTCAAAGAGCGCTTCTATCAATCAGGTAGCAGTTTTCTTCTAAGGATGTTAGAAGGACATGACGGTGGAAAGGGGGAAGAAGGGAGCCTGACCTTCCAACACCTCCTACATTTGTTATGTGATTTCTCATGGGGTTCACTGTGGATTGCTACCCAGAAGAGTGATAGTGCCAATTTCATTTTAATATTAATGAGAAACTTCAGAAATGCTCTTTAAGTGTTTCCAGGATGCATCTGAACTGTCAAAGATGCTCATGTATGCGCAAGAAGAAGAAAAGTGGTTCTCTATGTGCTCTGGTTATTAACAAAAACTTTCAATTCTCTTTAACTTTTGCCTAATCACTTATGTGGACATTTTACCTCAGTAAAAATTTTATAGGTATTTTATTCTACATTGGAATTCCTGAAGTGACAAGTTTTAACTATTGGACTAATAAGCTCTTGCTGCTTTTTTATGCATATCAGGTCATTTTGTTGGCTGATACTGGGCCAGATCATAGTGTGGTAGTGTAATATAATTAATATGGAATATCAGTAATTATGTGACATATGAATATGTATGTAAGCATAGTAAATTCAGTACCATAGAGGGGTAAATGAGGTGGATACCTCTGGCTGATGCACAAAGCTGTGGTCTGCAGCACATAGTGTATTTAATGTATCTTGTGTATTTCATGTTGGTGGGGTGCAAAGGGATGCCATGTCCTAATGTCAGCCTTTTAGCTGCTGGTGTGTGAGTGCATGTGCATGCCACTGCTATAGAAGCAAAGAGCACATGAAAGTAGAGGTGTAGGCCTGTATGGCCTGTCACCGAAAAGATGCTTTTTTTATTATGTCAATGATGTGAGTTGAAAGGTGAAGTGCTGAGGAAACCTCTGCTGTTAAATATCTGGTTCACCTCCAAGGTAGAAGGCTCTTGTGAAGGTCTCTTTCTTTCATTAGGTGCAGAAATGCATTTTCTTTCTTGATTTCCAGCCAAGTCCCTTAAAACTTGTTCTGCTTTAAATTTTTATCATAGCGAAACCTTGATATTGAAACTATGTTAACTCACAGAAGTGTCAGGAAAGATTAAAAATGAGACTTCACCCTCCCCCCGCCCCCTGCACACTGTTTCAAATATTACAGACATGGCAGTCCTGTCTGCATGTGCACTGCAGCACAGGAGGGTGATGTTTGAAAAATCACTTAGTTCTAGCTCCCCTAACACCTTCCACACCTTCCACTAGACCAGGCTGCTCAGAGCCCCATCCAGCCTGGCCTTGAACACTGCCAAGGATGGGTCAGCTACAGCTTCTCTGGGCAACCTGTGCCAGTGCCTCACCACCCTCACAAGGAAGAACTTGTTCCTCATATCTAATCTAAATCTCCCCTCTGTCAGTTCAAAGCCATTCCCCCTTATCCTATCCCTGCAAGTCCTTGCAAAAGTCCCTCTCCAGCTTTCTTGTATGTATCTTAATTTGCTTTAGATAGAGATAGGTTATTTGGTGGGAAAATACATGGCTAGTGTCTAGAGTTTGTTTCATTCTGGAGGAAACTAAAAAATAAGTAGCTGCATTTCACCCTTTTTAAACTCAGCCTAAGCTCCTCCCAACCCAGGCGCTTAAATGAAGTGAGAAAAAAGGGGATGTGGGTCTTGCCCTTCACGGCTGTCATTTCCCTGTGGGAAAGATGGAGAGAAGAGTTCTCTGGGATGAAGGAGGAGGGGAGGAAAAGCAGGCAGGACTGTTTGAGAAGGCAGAGAGAATGAAATTAAACCCATTAAACTTAGTTAAGGTGAAGTATTTTCCGCTGACTCTGTTTCTTGTTGGGCTGTGTTTTATTAATCATCGACTTGTCCTTGTTGCTCTTGAGAATCCGGTCTGTATAGCCTGGCTTTTCTCTTGAGCTGAAGCTCCCCAGGAAGATGGTGGAGTTTGGGTCTTCCTTCATCTTGCAGTACTTTTCCTAGGACAGTCCCAGCAAGAAGGCTGGGGCATCCTTTGGGTGAGACACAGACCAAATGGATCGTCCATGGCCCATTTCTCTGAGCTCAAATGAGTCCCTAGAGCTGTCCTGTTCAAAAAAGAGCATGCTTCTCTTTGGGAGGGCAGGCAAGATCTGCAAGAGGGAAATAAAACCTGCATTCTACACATCCTGTATTATTGCTTGGAATTTCATTTGGAAACTATTTCAGTATTGGAAATGATGTGCACTGGTCATGGGGCTCACAGAATTAAAATATGGCTTTGAGATACTTAGCTGGGAAAGAAAAATAATGAACCAGTGAGTGTTTGCTGATCACTGCTGGGAAATAAAGAGAGATTTACTGTGGTATCTCTGGAAACGAGTACTTTCTGTTTGACACAAAAATTCTGTCTTTTAGGTTGAGATTGCAATTATTTTTTATATTCAACAGCTGAGTTAGTTGTAAAGTTTCCAAAGCCCAGTTGCACAAGGAGAAGGTTTGGAGTGAGCAGGTTAGTTATGAGAGTGGTGCTGAATGCAGCGTGTGGTTTTTCTGGTTTAATGCACAATGTTGTTTTTCACCATTAATTTCTTTCTCTGAAAAGAGAGCTTTGTTTGTGTTTGCAACGAAGGGAAGTTTTGTGTTTGGTATTTATATACCTACTGGTTTGATACCCTTTAAGATGTATCCCAGAGCATCCACCTTCTGCTAAGCACGGTTTTTGACACCAAATATTGTCTTTTTAACTTAGCGCAGTACTGCTCATTCAATATTAACTTTCCCCAAGTTCTCTGTTGTCTGAGATACCAGCTCACACAGCAAGTCAAGCAAAGGTAATGTTTTACCTTGTCAGACACATCTGCTTATTTTAAAAATCTGATGTTAATAGATTAGTTTTCTGCACCCTGTAAACACCTGTGTACTCTGTTTACACGTAAACTAATGCATCCCAAAGGAGAGGAAACCCACAAATACTCTGTTCCTATTCAGTTCCTAATCTGAAAATATGCTTACAGCACAGAAATACAGTTGTTGAGAGGTGTTGGCATGAGTCTTCTCGCCCTGTGTGCAGGGCAGGGTATATGCATCCTCTACTTGCACAGGTGGATATCTTCCCAGGCTGCAAAGCAGTGTTCGAGTTCTCCCCAGATGTACAGCTGCTGCCATGTGTTTCTTGCAGTGCTGAGCTTCCTCGAGCAGAAAGGTATGCAGGCGCTGCTCACCACAGAGGGGGAAGATGTTACAGGTGCATTTTGCTCTTTTAAAACAATAGTAAATGTTCCTGGGGTGACAAGCACAAGCTGCATCACAATTTTCTGTTTTTTTTTCATTCTGTAAAATCTGCAGGAGGCTGGGGAGGAACGGCAAATTTAGGCTGTACTCAAAAAATCAACTTAGTGTAAATTGAGTAGTTGAAAGATAAATACCTGTCACTCAAATTGTAGAATACTCATTTTTCTTCCTTTACATGGCATGGAAATGATAAAGAAATGAATACTAAGAATGAAGTTTTTTAGTAAAATGACTAAATCATTGTTCGTTGAAATAGCATGTGCAGTTTTCTGTTTTAATAGTGCACCTTTAGGCAACTGGCTTGAAACCATTTGCAATTCGTCTGCCCAGTCGGTACACTGAACTGGAGTGACATTTTGCGTTGCTTCACAGGGATTATTCTGTTTTTTTTGACTGCAAGCCTGTCACAAAGCAGACTGTTCTGATATGCTTTGTTTAGCCCAGCTGTAGTATGGGAGTGTAGTTGTTTCGTTCCTCACCCCATAGGCAGGGCAATTGCTGCTGCTGATGCTTGGTGGCAGGGCAATGACTCAGGGTGGTACCCAACACACATCAAGGATGTGTTTAGGATGCATGGTCAAGTGGAGGCATAGTACCATTGGTAGTGGGTTCATATTTACTAGAGTTAATTTGTTAAAAAGAGGATAATGTAATTCAGCAGGATTAAGAGAATATGGTAAAGTGAATGTTTGAGGCTAGGACTGAGGTTCCTTTCTTCATGCTGCTGAATATTTTAGTGTAATTATGAATTACTCATAGTTTTAGATATTCCTTAAAAGTATTGTGTGTAATGAATTTATTAAAACACGCTATTATTAAACCTAGGGTTTTGTGTCCCACATCACATACATGTCATTGGAGGCATAATGGTTGCACTTACCTGGAGTTATTACGATCTCTTTATTAGTACATTTTTTGTTCGTTTGCTTGTTTCACATAAGAAAACCCTCCAGAACTGGGCGTCCTGGTGTGTTTTCTGCATGGAGAACAGCTCTCCAAAAGCCCATGCCTGGTTTCTGCAGCGCTATGTTATCACTTCGGGAAGGCAGGGTCTCTTATAGCCTTCAGTGACAACCTTGCAATTCTCTCTGTCTGCCCTGTATGAGGCTTGGGCACAACCTCCCATGCTTGGGGGTTTCTGATGGTTTGCTGGGGCTGTAGGAGATGATGATGCTCGCGGATTGCATGACTCTGTTGAGCATCTTGCACCAAGCAGAAGGTGTTGGGTGCTGCTCCTGGTGTCCCACCAACCAGTGTTTCTGCACCAGGATCCATACAGACTCCTTTCCTAAAGCAATGTCCTGTGGAAATGAGCCTGAATCTTCCCTGTCCTCTTGGCTTTGCCGTACATAAAAGATGCTGTGTCTGCTTCCTTGGTTTTTTTTAAGCCATTGGCTTTAACAGCAAGGCTGGACCTGTTGGTGTCCTCATGGTACTAAGTGGTGCACGTTTTTCTCTTTTTCTCTCCAACCCTTGGTGACAAAAAAAAAAGGAAATATCTTCAATTTTGAGGCATCCTTTACTGTCAGAGGGATGAGGCACTGGCACAGGTTGCACAGAGAAGCTGTGGTTGCCCCACCCCTGTCAGTGTTCTAGGCCAGGTTGGACAGGGCTTGGAGCAACCTGATCTAGTGGAAGGTGTCCCTGCCTGTGTCAGGGGGTTGGAACTGGATGAGCTTTAAGGTCCTTTCCAGCCCAAACCATTCTGTGATTCTGTGATACGCAGCTCAGTGAGTATTTTGAAAGGGAAATCCCTGAGGCCAGTGCCTGTGAGATGGCTTGTGGATCATCACAGCCTCAGGGATGCTCAGGGTTTGGGTCAGAGCTCAAAGCATTATTAAATGTGTTTTCTCCTTTAGACCTGGAAGAAGTGGTGAATCAAAGGAGGCAATGGAAGCTGCCACATTCTCTGGCAAGTAAGTGTATTGGCAGTCCGGCCAGCACAGGGAATTTGTGCTTGACTGAATGCGGAAGCCCTTGGTAATACTGAGAGTTTAGTAATCTTTACTTAACTTCTTTACATTTATAAAGACCCACATGGACTTTCCTTTTACAGTTTAATGTGTGTTGGTCTTGGTTTTTACGTAGCTCAGTGGGTGGCAGGGATGTTTTTTGTTTTGTTTTGTTTTCCTACAGTTTCTTCCATTTTTTTTTTCTTTTTTTATGTTGCATTGTTTCTAGTTTGTTGTTGTTGGTTTTCCTTCTCCTTCATTTTTCTTTTTTTTTCCTTCTGTTTTTTATTTTTGTAACTTTTTTTCTTTCCTCTTTTATTTCTTTTCCCCTTTTTTCATATTTTGTTCCTTTTTCTTTTCTTTTTTTTTCCCCCTTTGCCTTACAGTTTAATATACAGTATTCTTGATTTTTGCACAGCTAGGTAGGGGGCAGAAATGTTTTTTTTTTCCTGCACTCCATTGCATTTCTGTAGTCAGGAAGGAGCAGGTTTTCCTGAGAAGGTGTTCAAGCTATGCTGAGGAAACACTTTTGTGGCAGTGGCCAGTGTCTCTCAGGCAAAGATGGGGTCTCTGATCCCCAGGGTGCTGTGGGGCAGCAGAGTTGCTTGGCTTTGAAAAAAGTGTTTTGTCTGTTGTACTGAAGTCTTAGCTATTATTTTTATGTGGGAAATTTTTTCTTCTCATTAATTAACATGTCAGATCAACTGGCCATGCAGGATACACCTGGATTGTTGCCCTCAATAAATTATTAATTATATTGTCAGTATTTTTTGTCAGCAGCCAATTGATACCTCCCAAGTATTATTTGTTTATAGTTTAATATATATATTGATTCAGCAGCGTACCTGCCTCTGGCAGATGTTCTGTCTGCTCAAAATGTGGAAAAAATGCCCAGCTGGCTTCTCCATGGATACCTGTTACTTGTCTTGGATACTTTAATGCTCACTATTCTTTATTTAGAGCACTACACAATGGGGGCAGGGTTACTAAACTTTTCAGCTCCCATTAGGTCCCTCACAGGTGTTTCCTCATGTACTTGCTCACCTAAGGGATAATGAGTTGCAATCCAAGAAAAAAACACATATTAAATACCCCTGAAACCTCTCCTATCTGTATTCTGGAAGCCCTAGAAGAGGCACCTCTGATATAATTTCTGTGTTCAGAGTGCTAAAGGACACTTGTTTTTTTTCTATGGAGCTTACCAGGGGTTTGCTTGCTCTGAAGTACCATAATTTACTGTGCTGTTCAGATGGGCTGAGGTGCTGCTGGGATGCGTGCAGGGGTGGCAGGTGTGGATGGCAGACAGCTTTTAATGCTGACAACTACAAATGGGTTTATGGCAAAGCTCTCCCCATCAGCAACCTGTCTGCTAGATTTGTTGTCGGTACAGAGATCGCTTGTCAAGCTAAAGCTTGTAATCGCCCAGCAAAAGGAGTGTTTAGATGAAATCTTAGTCGCACTAGAAGTAGCAGTGCCCCGATTCTGCTGACAACACAGGCATCCGGATGTGGAGGGATGCAGTGCCCTCAGCACTGGTCCACTAAATGTGGTTATTTTGGGAGACCATAGTTTGAAGCTTCTTCCCCAAAACCTCTCTGTGAGCTTCCTTCTCCATTTGTATTATTTATTACAGATTAATCATCTTTTTTTTCCCTGTATTTATTAGCTCTCTGTGCCTCTTCAACATAGCACTTGTGCTGTAGATTAATAAATCATAAAACTTCCCACTACCCACTGTGAACCCCACCTACTCTGGGGAGGGGAGCACCGCACGCCAGGCTGCCAGCCCTGACTTTGACAGAACTATCAAACCTAGTACCAAAAAGCACATTTACCCCCTTATTTCAGTAAATTCTCATTTTCTGAATTAACTTTTATTCTTGTTGGGAGATCTGCGTTCTCACTGGCTGCCTTCCTCCCTGGTAGGGTCACAAGCATACTTCAGTTGTAATGCTCTGCTTCCAGTTATTTATAATTTCCCAGTCAATTAACTTCTAGGAGTGGATTTTCTTCATGCTTGGTCTTTGCTTGGAGGAAAATATATTTTTGCAATTTGGTAGACAAAAAAATATTTTCATTTGTTGGTTTATGCATTCATGGTAAAGAGCTGCACATTCTCTGGGCAGTACATATTGCTCTCTTGGTAGATGGGAGGCAGAAAGGCAGCAAAAGAGGTAAAATTAACACTGCTAAGAGGTTTTTATTTTTTTCCTGAATCTGACCTGATTTCAGTCTCCTGTCACATATGACTTCCTAAAAAGTTTCTGAATTGCCTGAAGATCTCTAAATGCTAGAGGTCTTTCATGTCATGAAGCACAATTTCTGGTGTATTTCTGTGGCAATATGTTTAGGAGCTCATGGAATTCATCTCAGAAGTTCCAGAAAGTTTCAGTTTTCTTAAAAAGAAATTGTCTGATATCTAACAATTTATTTCTTAGTGGAAGTTGGGAAGAGCCTTGCTTGTTGTTTGGTATTCAGTGTCCACGTTGTAGATGCTTTTTGACAGGAATTATTGTTTTGGATTACTTAAATAAAAAAATACGATATGGGACCTTTGTGTGCCCTGCTTGGCACACATTGCTGCTGGCAAGTGATTTATTAAGGGTCTTTATGCAATATATTGGTTTTTAAGAAATAAATATGCAATGTGCCACTCTGTTGCTGAGGTGATGCATGACTGGAGGGTCTTCAGAGCAGTATTTGGTCATTGTACTGTAACTGTTGTTGCGTTCACAAACAGCAATAAATACGGTAGTCAGGTTAGGTGTCTGGTTGTATGTTAGGTGTGTGTTCTTTTTGAGGCCATGGTCTTCCTTGAGCCCCAGAATGTGAACAGTGAGGATTATTTTCTGCCTTGTAGCAGTGGGAAGCCGGTCTGGTTACACAGCCTGGCTGTCCCCTGGAATGGACATGTCTCCAGCATGCTTATTTGGCACTGAAATACTGCAAACCAGATAAAAAGTCAGCATTTTGGGGCTTTGAGCAACCTGGTCTAGTGGAAGGTTTCCCTGCCCGTAGCAGGGGAGTTTGAACTAGGTGATCTTTAAGGTCCCTTCCAACTCAAACCATTCTACGACTCTAGGATTCTATGTATTACTTGCATTTATTTCTTTTTATCAGCCTTTACAAATGTCACTATCCAGAGCTCCTTAGCCAGGTGTCCTGGGTTCAGCAGTAGCAGTCATTTTTCTCCTTCTTGGTAGCTGGTGCAGTGCTCTGTTTTTGACTTTTGGCCTGGGAATAACGCTGATAACACTGATGTCTTCGGTTACTGCTTAGTGTATTTGCCAGGGACTGGAAATTCAATCCACACGAGCATCACTGCTTTCAGTGACTTCATCCAGTGACACAAGTAATGTTTAGGACTTTGCCACCTCTGCCCCCACCTTGTGTGGACAAACACCTTTTAGCTGAAGGTCTTGCTTTAATGGGACGGATAGGATTGGTAGGTAGCAGTCCCCACATGTGCATGAAGTATGGCATATTTTACATAACATCAAAATAGTTTCATGAGGCTCTTTCATTACAGCTGCCACCATATTGTGCTAACATTAACTCCTCCATTGCAGTTTCCATTTTAAGAAAACATCTAGCCAAACTGCCATTTTAGTGGAAGAACCAAGGTGAGCTGTATTCACATTGACACAAAGTATTGCTGTATCCCCAAGACAGCAGTAATCTTTAAGTAGTCAAACTGCCGAAGAAACACCACTTGCGCCAAAGTACTTTGAATTTGAGAAACTAACATTAACTGTTTCTTAAAATAAAGCTTGCTTTCCATAAGGAAAAATACCTAGAAGAGTCATCTTTAAAAAGATGTCTAATACCTTTGGTTTGCTCTTGCATTATTTCCACAGGAGGGGTTTTATAAATGACTGATTTAAAGTCTCTGTTTTTGTTGGGTTTTTTTTTTGGTACTCCCCGGTCTTTTTCAGTGCAGTTAATGTTAGTTTCTAATGTTAGGTCTATGCTATGAAACCTCAGGATTGATGACACTGAGCTTTTCTTTGCAAGGGGTGCCTGGACTTAATGCTTAAACTATCAGTATTGGAAATAGGATCACCAGACATGGTACTGGTATTTTGTGTGTCAGGGAGTGCTATGGTCATGTAAGGACACAAAATTCATTGCCACTGTTGGGGCTTCTTCATCATATTATTGTTCCTTGAATCTTTACCATTAGTGACAGAGCATGGGCATGAAGAGTCTTTCTAGGAAAGAAATTAAATAAATCTCTAGCAACAGAAAGTATTTTAACATAATGGGTAGGATACATGTATAAAGCAAATCCAGAAGCTGAATAAACAGCAGATGATTTCCAGCCCAGGAATGCATCGTGTCTGCCACAGTCTCACACCGATAACACACTGAGCCAGCTTTAATCCCACGAACAATAAATCTCTGGATAAATAGACTTTGTAGACCGCTTTACTCTCTGGTGGCGGAGTTGCTTATTTCCTGTGGCTTTTTTGTTCTGCCAGCTCCAAATGTGCTTGCAAAATTTGTATTTTGCAAGAAATATTCTGCAGAAACAGAAAGTCAACTACTTAACATAGTTAATACAAAGGAAAAAAAAACCAAAACAACCCCCAAAACAAGTTGTGTATGATATACATTAAATACCACTAGCAATCACAAGGGTGCATGTGTTGATGACAGGACATTCATCAGGAGGTGTGACATGTACTGAGGCTTTTGCAGCCCAGTGAAAGCACAGGGAACATCTGCAGGAGTGCGGATCTGCTGTCTCTCCCCATAGCACCACCATGGGATTCCTGCATGCTGTGGGGGGCACAGTGACTCTGTCCTGCTCAGCAGTGGAGAGAAATACACTTAAATGTACTGGGGGTTACCAGGGGAAGGTGATTCACAACCTTTATTTTTTATTATACTTTATCTATAGCCAGCTCTGCCCCTGCAGAGCCAGCGTGCTTCTGCCAGCTTAAAATAAAAATGGAATTAATGTCCTATGGTTGAGCTAAGCAAATGATGTAAAAGCCTACTTACCTAATAAGAAGGCAAAGGTTTAAAAAAGTAATCACGCCTTAAAGTCATTCACTCTAATGGGTTCCCCAAGCACATGCACAGAAGCAGCTATTTTTGTCAGAGAGGTGGTACTGTGGACTCCAGAGAGGGCATTGGGTTGGTGGCCAAGTACATAGCAGTCAGGGCCATAAAGATACCTGAAAAATGGTCAGAATGTCCAGGAAGGACGAGTGCTGCCCTGCCCAGCTGCTTTTAGCTTGTGCCTGGAGCTGGCAGGGGGGAAGGCTCGCTTTTTGGGTAAACCTCTGGGCAAGATGTTGTAGCTGTGCTTATCATTCCTGTGGTGGGAGTTAGCGTCTGCGTCCTTTCCACAGGCTGAGAATGGATTTTATGGAATATTTGTGGGAGTGAGAAGTTGGAGATGCTGTGGGGTCCCATGGCTCCTCCAGTGTGAGCCAGGTATGCCAGTCCCGTTGGGAATCGCCATGTGTTTATTTCAGACAGGTCTAAGGAAAGATAAAACATAAATGCAGAAATAAACATAGTAAAAATGAGGTGGCCTCTTGGAACAGCAATTTTTCTGACAAGATTTTCTCCGCTCTCCATTAAGACATGGATCTGTGTCTGTGGTGGGATGATTCAGGACAAGGCTGAGCACTTCTATCTCCTGCATAAATAACCGAGGCCACAGCATGACTAATTGTGATTAAGGACATGTGTACACCATGTCTGACGAGGCTGTGCTGTGTTAAGGTCTGTCAATCTTTCTTCTACCAATTGCTGCTAGCCATTTCATAGTTTTATGTTGTGAAGAGGCTTCTCCAGCAAGCCCACGATGCTTTCCCTCCCTTCTGCAGTGTTTTCAGTATAGGGAGGATGTGGGTTTCAGGCTGGTTTTGGCTTCTAGGGTGCTTCTGGGATGAGAGTGAGTAAGAGTTGGAATAAATTTAAAGTTAAAAATTATGACCTCAGGATGTAGGAAAGTGCAAGGGTAATAAAGATGACGCCTGGACAGAGCTGTGAACCAGCAGTCATCTGCTGCATTTGGTGCTAAATTTGGTTTTCTTTCCATATGGAGAGTTTCAGATTGATGTTCTCAGCCCACCAACTGCCTGGGCTCTTTTTCCTGGCCATTCCCCTTTCACCTTCACTCCCGGAGCTGTAATTTTAGTTCCCCCATCAAAAACCATGTCTGCAGAAGTTCACAGCTGCAGTGATAAATGCTATAGCAGCACCAGAATTGCAAGATCTCTAATTTAGGAATCATTACCCCAGATAAGAGGCAGTAAAGAGGCCAGAACAAGTCCAGTGGTAATCCAGCTGCAGGGTGCGTCTGCAACCATGGCGAGCCTGAGGGGCTCTGGCTCCATGCCCCTTCATCATGCTTAACGTGCTTTGTGGAGAAGTTTTTGTATGTAATCAAAGGAATAAGGAAACACACAAAGTAATTACTGAAAATTAACAAGTTGCATGATACATAAACAGATTTTTATCTGTGTTTTGTTATTCCTATGGCTAATGATATGAGTGCAAAGGCTTTCATTTCAAATACTCCAAGTTTTTAGAGGCAACTGACCAGCAGCAGAGGATTAGGTGTCCCACTGAATTCTCGCCACTTACTGATTTAGGCAAATAATATCCAAAGAAGCTGTTTGTTTGAGGGTACCCTGGGGCCATGGAGAAGTTCATCCTCTGAATTCCTCTCAGAGTTTTGCTGACAGGTTGAAGCTTGAGTGTGCCGGTAAGTATTTTGCTGGCGAAGGGAGGAAATGTTATAGGAAAGAGAAATGAATTGTAAGAATATTTAAAACCAAAAGGCTGGGGGGGGAGCGGAGAAGGGAAAACCCGAAAGCGAGGGAGGTTGGGAAGAGGTGTGAGGAGGTGACGGCAAAGCGGGGG
>JAOEHX010018913.1:0-28556 GCA_025448015.1 Bolborhynchus lineola | reverse complement strand
TTCCTCGTGTCCCATCCCTTGTTCCTTGGGAGCAGAGCTCAGCCCCCTCCTGGCTCCATCCTCCTCTCAGGCAGTTGCAGGCAGCGATCGGGTCCCCTCTGAGCCTTCTCTTCTCCAGACTGAACCCCCCAAGGTCCCTCAGCCGTTCCCCATCACACTGTGCTCCAGGCCCTGCACAGCTCCATTGCCCTTCTCTGGCTGCCCTCCAGCACCTCAATGTCTCTGCTGCAGTGAGGGGCCCAAAACTGAGCGCAGGATTCAAGGTGCAGCCTCACCGGTGCCCAGTGCAGGGGCACAATCACTGCCCTGGCCCTGCTGCCGCAGTGGTGCTGATCCAGGCCAGGATGCTGGGGGTTTCTTGGCTGCCTGGGCACAATCTGCTCATGGTCAGCTCTGCCAATCAGCAGCTTCCTTCTGCAGGCCTGGCTCAGCATGGCTGTGCCTGTGATCTGCCTGAACTGTCAGCCTGTTTCCTATGGGATGAGCAGCCCCTTCCCAGATGAAGCTCTGGTCTGAGCGCTGCTGTTGGCAGCATCAGTTAAGGCACCCAGGCAGCAGCAAAGTGACCAAATGCCCTTTATTTTAGCTTGGTTCTTCTGGTGCTGCCAGTGTGCTCAGAGCTTCAATGTGCCTTCATGCTCCAAATCAAACAGCACATGGAGGGATCAGTGCTGCTTGGGTGTGGGGTGCTCTTGGTCTGCAAGAAATCCATTTGCTGCGGTAGGATTATATCATGGCAGTTACTGCAGAGCAGAATTACAGTGAGTTTTGCAAACCACTTTAGTATCAAAGTGTGCCAGAACTTAATTCCAGGAGAATGTGACTCCTTGGAGCAGTGGCAGCAGAGCAGCTGTGTGGGAATGGCTCTGGCTGAGCAGTGGCTCCTGCAAGTCTGTCCTGCCTGTTTGCTTCCCTCCTTTCCTCCCTCCCCTTGCAGGGGGAAAGCTGTGGGGGAGATTTTTGGAGCCATCTGAAGGTTTTAAACCCTTTTGTGCTTCTAGCTGCTTTGAAAACACATCTCTTGGTTTCACGTGAGCTGAAGGGACCTCTTGCGAGGAGCTGTGTCTGCTGCTGCCGAAGTAACTTGAATTTCAGTGGCTGTATTTAACTCTCATCTTACAGCTCCGTATGCTGAAAAACACTGTTTTCTGAATTCTCTTATCTGCCACCAAGGAAGCAAAAAAAGACCGTCTCTCTCTTTTAAGGTACAGTGCCCATCTGGTCCAGGTAACAGCTCTCACAGGGCTTTTATCTCACTGAGGTGGCCAAGGCAAAACCTGTCTGCCCTGATTACTGATCCGTGGAAGCACATAGTCTGCATTTCAGAGCATCTGACCTTTTCTTTTCACTGTCTGTCTTGCAGAGCTAGTTACTGGATGAGCTGGACAGGATAGAACAGATGAGATCTGTTACTGGAGACCAGTGCTGTGATACAGGTCTGTGCAAGCTCCAGACCTGCAGCAAATGGTGAAATGGGGCAGTTGGTTTAAATATAGACCTTGTGAGGCTGGAGAGGGCAGAGCTCCCACAGGGAAGTGGGTTGGTCAAAGCTGCCCACTTTGTTGTGCTGGTGGGATGTGGGGCGCTGAGGGCAGCAGTGGGATGCCAGGAGGGGGTGGGAGCCAGTGCAGTCCCAGCTACTCTGTCCAGAGGTTGGGTATCTGCGTCTCAGAACACAGGCACTTCTGATAGCATCCCTCATGGTGGTTGTTGACTTCTCTCTATGATCAGAGGCTTGTATTAGGTCAGTAAATAGGGCTCTTGAAAAGCTGCCCTCTCTTTTCCCCCTCCCAAATTCAGTGGGCTGTAATTACAGGAATTAATGTTCCCACTTTTCCTTAGAACCCTCAGCTTTGGTGGTTCCTTTGCTCAGGCTGCTGGGTTCAGTTACTACAAGACAGTTCCTGGCATGTCTGTAAATAGCTTCACTGCTTCTTTTCCCCTAGAGATTGGGTGGGGGAGTGCTTCTGATGGCCCCTTGGGATTCCTCCCTCTGTCCACATACACTCTGCTCTTTGTGCATCTCTATCAGCAGC
Source organism: Bolborhynchus lineola (assembly GCA_025448015.1). Classification (NCBI taxonomy): domain Eukaryota; kingdom Metazoa; phylum Chordata; class Aves; order Psittaciformes; family Psittacidae; genus Bolborhynchus; species Bolborhynchus lineola. The sequence goes on along the minus strand of JAOEHX010018913.1, from coordinate 26,520 downwards.
TCCAGACTGTTGGGTTTCGTAGTGAGCAGCAGTGTTTTGGTTCAGTTAGTTTTGAAGAACCTTGGCGTGGTGCACAGTGTGTGGGACAAGCCAGCAGCTGGCAGGCAGTGTGGGACATGGCTGGCATCCCCTTCTGCACTCTGGGCATGGTGACTCCTTTCCAAGTACATGGTCATTTCCACGTACTGGGAAGCCTGGGAAATGGGGAGATGTCCCCAGCATGCAGGTACATCTGCCAGCTCTTTCTCCAAGCCAGCAGAAGCTGATGCTGTGATTAAATCTCAGTGTGGGCAGGAGTGAGGCCAGTCAGACTCCCTTCAAAAGGAAAATAGTCTTTTTTAATGGTGGCTTTTTTTTTAGTGTAAAATAGGCAAAGGGCATGAGGTATGTTCAGCCAGGAAGGGGCTGATAGGGGCTGCTGGATGATGCACCCTGCTGATGAGACCATGTTGCTCTGCGAGGCCCACTTGGTATTTGCAGTAATTTTCACAGCATGAGGATTTGCCCACTGAAGGAACCTGATCACACTGTGTTCACTGGGGCTGGGTCACCAGATAGCTGTTGGTACCAACAGCATAGGATGTCAGCCAGGCAGCAGGAGCCACGTCCAGCTGCTGAGTGAGCACTCTGTGGTTTAAGCAGGGTTGTCAGAGCTGTCGCAGGAAGCAGCAGATCAGCCTTGGAGCTGCCAGTGCTGGAGAAGTTGTGTTTTGGTTTGGGACTGAGAAGTCAGCCCCTTGCACTGCTTCCTGCTGGACTCCATTCAGTCTTGGTTTGAAAGCTTGCCTCTTGCTTAGGTGTAAAGGCTATGGAAGAACTGGGCTCCCTGCAATTGCCTTTTGTAACTAACTACTTGAAGGGCTGCTAGAGCATCCCCACCAAAATTGCAGGCGTTTGGTGAGGTTCTGTGACAGAGTCACTCATTGGGCTCAGGCAACACCTTACAGAGCTGCTGCCTCTACAGAGCTTGGCCCTCTTCATGCAGTTCTTGGAAGCAGAAGTGGAGGTGGCATTGATGGGACATGCCAAGCTCAGGGGTACTGGATGTGGCCTTCCAAAGCAATGCCAGCTGGAGAAGACCTCTGAAGTCCAGCATTAAGGATGCTAGAGAATCTTCAGGTACCGGAGAATCTACCATAGTGCCCGTGGAGTTGTCCTGGTCGTTAATTTTGCTCCTAATACCATATTTTAAATGCTAGTAAGTCTTGTTTGAATGGATGGCTCTGAGCCCTTGTTTCTGCTTTGCAGAATCAAGGAGTCTTTCAGGCTGCAGTTTCTTTCCCCAGGAGGTGCTTCCTGGCTCGATGTCGTCACCTCTTTAGCTTTTCTCTGAGGAGATTAGGGGCTGAGCAGCTTATGCCCTTAAGGAGGATTGAATTGTATTTTATGGCTGTGCTGTAAACCCTTTACTTTTTTAGCATTCTTCTAGAAACACAGAGTATGAAATTGAGCAAACTTCAGTTCTCGTCTCACCTGTGGAGTGTATAATAAGAGCAGTGGTTCCTAACATGATGCTCCTCTGGGATTTCATGCTCTCATGTCCTTTTCCAAGAGCTTGCCTGTCACCCCAGAGTGTTTTCTCTGTCTTGTTGAGTGAGTCAGCATCCAGGCAGAGCCCGGCTCCTTAAGCAATCACATCACACCAGTTCTTTGGGAACCCTTCTTTGTTACACAATATGCAGAATTTAGTAACTAATTTTGTATTTTATTGGATATTATGAACTGTAGCCCAAGGAAGGTCACCTCTGAGGTCCCATTATGAATCCCGTTTTTCCCACTCAATAGAGCCCTCTGAACAACTCTAAACTCTTTATCAGTGAATCCATTTACTAGGGCAAATTATTGATGCTTGATTTAGTTACAGACCAGACAACACACTGCACTAATCCAAGAGTCTTACAGCCACACATTTACCTTTTTGAACAAGACAAATAAGGTTATCAAGATTCTTTGAATCATGGAGTAGTTTGGGTTGGAAAGTACCTTAAATCTCATCCAGTTTCAACCCACTTAGACCAGGTTGCTCCAAGCCCCATCCTGCCAGGGATGGGGCATTCATGACTTCTTTGGGAAGCCTATGCCAGAGTCTCACCATTCTCACAGTAAAGAATTGATTCCATACATCCAACCTAAATCTCCCTGTTTAAGTTTGAACCCATTCCCCCTTGTTCTATGGCTACAGACCCTGATGAAGAGGAATATGCTGTGCCAAGCCCAACAGGACCTTGTTGCCTTTGTTAATGCTCCTGCCAAACTTTCCATGCCTAGCAATTGTCCCCTCTCCACCAGTCCATCAGTGTTCCTGCTGTTGAGATGGAGGAATTCAAAGGCTGGCAGGAAAGCCAGCTGGGAGGGGATGGGAATCCCATGTGAATGGAAACCAGCATCTCCCCCTGGAAAAATGCTGCTGGAGAAGTTTTCAAATGAAACATTCCCTCAAAGCAAATGCGTAAAGGAAATAGGAGGGGAGGAAAGGCCATTCTCTAGAAACATAATCTCTGCTGATAATCTCTGTGCAGCCACAGGCTTCAGGGCTGACCTGGCTGAGGGGCAGGGACAGGAAAGCAAAGAACAGAGGAGATTTTTGGAAGGAATGGCTGAATTCAACAATCCAAGCAGGGATTAGTATTTTGGCTAAAGTATTTCTTGACAATACTACTCTTGCCTTCTGTGTAGGTATAAGAGCGGTACCCGCAGCAGCAGTGTTACTACTGCTCTCCTAGAGGTGGTAGAGGGGGAAACAGCAGGTCCACCTAGTTGGTAAAGACTGAAGAACTCATGTGCTTCGCTTCCCTGTCAGCTCTTCCACCCATCATGCTGTGTGCCCTTTGCTCTGCTGGCCATGGAGCTGTGTCTCCTCCTGCAGCCAGGGTCAGATGCTGCACCACCCCTGGAGCGATTGGTGCTGCAATGCAGACCCAGAGAAAATGAAGTGTGAATGGGCTTCTTCATTGGGCACCTAGTACTGGGAAGAACCTTTGAAAAGACTACCCAGCACAGAGTGACTGTGATGCTTCTTCACTTGCTCCTGTGAGTGACTCACATCTATGCTCTTAGACTGAGGCTTTTGCAGCACTGAGGTCATCTTCTGTAAGCTCCTGTGTGCCTAGAAGGAGATCCAGAAAGCTTATTAGGCTTCACTGTACATAAAAATCAAGATCCACATGAAAGTAGACGCCTTGCCTTTTCAGCAGTCAGAGTCAAAGAGCTTGGTGTGTCACCAAAGTGAGATTGCTGTCATCAAATCCCAGATGGGTTTGGGCTGGAAGGGCCCTTAAAGCTCATCCAGTGGTGGGTCTCCATCTCAGCCATTTCCTTTCATCTTTGCACTTGGTGTTAGGATGCCTGGCATGAGCTGGGTTTTGTCTGCAGCTTCATTCCAGGTACCTGGAGTGGGACTTTCCTCCAGTATGTTAATTGCTCCTGTGTCATCTACATGGAAAACTCTCAGAATTCTTTCTGCTCTGTATTGAGGTGGAATTTCTTTTGGTTCATCCTGCTTTCTCTTTAACTGAGGCACCACAGTTGAGGGGAAGGTGCCTGCTGCTTGGTCACTGCCCTGTGTGAGGGCTTCAGTGGAGAAGCTCTGGCTCATCAGTGCCACCTACCTAACCACTAACACAGTCCTTAGTACTTCACACCTTGCCCACAATACCTGCAGTGTGCAGTCCTTCACTGCGCTGCATGGACAGCAAGTCTGCAGCCTGTGCAGAAGGCTCTGCTGTGGCACATCACTATGCTCTGCTCTGCTCTGCTGTGCTGTGGCACATCCCTATGGATCTGCAGTGTGTGAGTCCCAGCACTGGCAAAGCCAGCATCCCATGATTTTCATAGCATACCAGACTGCTTTGGGTTGAAGGGACCTTAAAGCTCATCCAGTTCCTACCCCCTGCTACAGGCAGGGACACCTTCCACCGGAGCAGTTGCTCCAAGCCCCTGTGTCCAACCTGGATTGAGCACTGCAGGGATTGGGGCAGCCACAGCTTCTCTGGGCACCCTGTGCCAGCGCCTCAGTACTCTCACAGGGAAGAGCTGTCACTTTACCCTGTTTCTTTTGCCGTTTGAACCATTACATTTTCAACCAAAGAAAGCAGAATTGAGGTTTCTCATAAAGATGGTGTGCGGGTTTACATCACAAAGATGGTTTGTGTGGGTTTACCTCTTTGCATCTCTTGCTCTTAGGTGCAAATCACTATATGTGATGTTATTTTCCATGGAAAACTGTCGGGATGTCTGGAGAACTTGTAACTTCATAGTTGCCTTCAAGGGATGTCCAAAACCTTGTAGAGAAGAGCTGCTCTTACAATGCATTGCTTCTAATACCTCCTGAGCTTTACCAGCCAGCAGAAATTTGGGAAGAAGAATTCTGATAGATGCTGCTGAACCCGAGTTCCCCTGGCTGGTGGATGAGGAGAGGTTTATTCCAGTTCTGATGATTCCCGAGGGACACATTTGCTGTAAAAACACAGAAAGCAAGGCTCTGTTTAAAGAGACCCCACAGTTAAACAAAACTGAATAAATAGCAGTAATTATTCAGGCTGCTTGCACAAAAAGCAAAAAAAAAAAAAAGGATGGTATTGTGCTGAATTCCTCTTACATTGCACCTCCATAAAGTCAGCATTTGAGTCCTTAAAACGTTTCTCTGCCCATGGGATGAATTTAGAGTTTTTTCTAAGCTTGCAGATGTTTCTCATTCCTTCCTGCTTATTCCCCAGTGTTTGACTGATCCTTCTTCCTGTTTCAGCCTGAAAGGATAGATCCCAGTGCATCCAGGCAAGGCTATGATGTCCGCTCAGATGTCTGGAGCTTGGGAATTACCTTGGTGAGTGTGATTTGAACCCTCTGCTATGTGCTGCTTTCCTAGTGGGTAGCCTTGGTGTGCTTTGCAGTGTGGTGTGTCAAAAACAAGCTTGAAGCAAAGCCCAGCTCTGCTGCTGTGATTGAAGTGGGCACCTCTTGTCTCAGAATATCAACCCCTTCAAGGCAGATGGCTCTCCTGAACCCCTGAGCATGCACTTAGGTACAGCTGTGTTCTACAGAGAAAGAGATGGAAGCTGGGAAGAGGTGTTGGATCATAAATGAGTTTTGCTTTCGGAATCTCAGATGAGAAGGGATGGTGAGTGTGGTGGTGCAGAACAGAGCATCCAGCCTGTGTAAATAAGCCTCTCACATCCCTGGCATCTGGTGTACTTCGACTGTGCACAAGACTTCAGTTAATGCTGGGTCCTGCTGCTGATTCCTCTCTGGCACTGCTGGGTGCACACAGTGATAAATGGAAAAGCTCTTCCCTGCTGGAGGTGGTGAAGTAAAAAGAATACAGAAGCAGTTCCATATGAACCGTTTGCTTCTGTCTTCCCCACTTCTGTTTTAAAATGCTCATTTTCATTGTCTTACAAGGAGCAGGGGGTTGGACTCAATGATCCTTGTGGATCCCTTCCAAAGTGAGATATTCTGTAGTTGTGTGGTTCTCATTATCCATCTTCTGTAGTGGTTGTTGGGATGTTTGGGAAGGGACTGGAGGATTTTACTTTCCTACTTTTGAGTACCTTAATAAGAGCATTGGTTGTTCCGTAGTCAGTGGAGGAGAAAGCATTGTCAACATGAAAGCATGGCATAGCTAGGCTGAATCTGGAGGTGCTCCTAATGTAGACAGCAGAAACTACTATTGGATAACTAACAAGTTCTCTCAGCTAAGCTTTGTACAGGGACTGGGATGAAGAATCTCACCTTAGGCTTCCTTCTGGGGGTTCAGAGTTCTTGCAAATGTTTTCTTACCCTGATTTAACTTACCTCCTGGTGTAACCTCCTGGTGCTGTTGCTGTCTCTCTGCAGTATGAGCTGGCCACGGGGCGATTCCCTTACCCCAAGTGGAACAGTGTGTTTGACCAGTTGACACAAGTAGTAAAAGGAGACCCACCACAGCTGAGTAACTCAGAGGAAAGGGAGTTCTCCCCAAGTTTCATCAATTTCGTCAACTTGTGGTAAGTGTCTCCTACTGAAAGTGCTTGAGTTGGGTGGCTTTGTCACTGCAGGTGTTTGGCAAGGGTCACAAGTCAAGCCTTTCCTTGCTTAGCCTCACATTCCTGCACCAACATTAGAGTGAGGACCTTTTTAATTTCACTGGTTTGGAGGTGATGGGAGACTTGTCTGGGTGAGGGCTGAGGGGGAGCCTTTGGAAACTGCACTTCAGGGACGGGATGAGGAGTGAACCTCTGAAGAGCCTGTGCTCAGGAGAGGCACAATAAGACCCGTGGCAGAAGGTTCATGCCTATGCACAGGTAAGGGCCTGGTCTGTGCATCCTGTTCCTTAGTATGATGCAGTCTCAGACCTGCTGTTTGCCTTTCTTCTGCAAGCAGAAGCCTGAGACACATGGCAGTATTTCCTCATGGGCAAAGGGTCTGTTCTGGTCCTACCTTTTTTTCTGGTAAAGCCAGGACCATTCCCTCCCAGTTCTCCCAGTACTATCAGGACGTGTAGTGAGTGGGTTGCTTGGTTGTTGGCTTCATGTCTTGTGTCAATCATATGTCAAGATCAACACTAGAGATTGTTTCCTGTAGGGCAGGGCCTCTGCAGTGTGGTCAGCCTTGGATGGGGACTGTGCAGTGTTTGGCAGGAGGGGCTTGGGTCAGTCCATCTGCCTGCCATGTGCCTGTGGTCCTATTTAGGATAAGGGCTGGTTGTGAATGTTCTGATGAAGTGGTTTTCCATCCAAATTTGAAAGGTGGTCACCACAGTTTAATTAATAGCAGAGCATACAGGAGATCCATCAGTGTGACCTCGGTTGGTCTTCCAGGACCTTCTGTCCTGGACAGACCCAGGTGATGGATGTCCCCAGCACAGGAGTGTCCATCTCAGAGCTCTGTGACACAGACAGACGCTGCTCTAGACAATTCTAACTTTCAGAAGGTTTTGTTCCAGGATGTTCCATCTGCTGGAGATGGTTTTGGGGTTTGAATTTTACTCTCTTTCAGAGTTATGAATTGTTATGAAGGCCAGGATTCACCTTCCAGCTGGCTGCAAGGGGAAGGCCTGGTTATTTCCTGTGGGCGGCAGAAAATAGAGCATCAAAATGCTGCCCAAAAGAAGCTTCCGTTTCTGTCAGTCAAAACCAGTGCTGGTAAAACACTTGGTTAGAAAGTTGCTTTTCCCATGTACAGAACAAGCAATAGTTTGTTTGCTCCATAGATTTCCGTAGGGAAACCAGATCATTACAGAGTTTGCAAAGCCAGGAGCTGTATGTGCTCATGAGTTTGGCTCTGGGTCACCCAACAGAGGAGCCTGTGGGACATCATGAAACAGCAGCATCTTTGGCCCATTAGTCTGTGTCAATTCCTGTTTTCAGACTATTTACTACTCCCAGGGCCTGCTGCTCTGCAACAGCCCAGTGCTTAGAGCACAGAGCAGCTTTCAGTCTGATTCTGGGTTTTCATAGAATCACAGAATGGTTTGGGTTGGAAAGGACCTTACGATTATCCAGTTCCAGCCCCCTGCCATGGGCAGGGGTGCCTCACACTAAACCATGTCACCCAAGGCTCTGTGCAGTCTGTCCTGGAGCACTGCCAGGGATGGGGCATTTACCACTTCTCTGGGCATCCTGTGCCAGTGCCTCACCACCCTCAGGGGGAAGAACTTCTGCCTTATATCCGACCTGAACCTCCCCTGTTCCACTTTGAACCCATCACCCCTTGTCCTGTTGCTACAGGTAGACAGAGTTTTGTCATCTTTTTTTGTAAATGAACTGAATTTGGCCTGGAATATTATTTATGATGTCTTGATAGCAACACTGTAATAAATATTTCTCTTTGTAACCTTTAGCTGAGTGCAGACAGTGCTTTTGGTGCCACTAAGCAGGGAGGTGAGCATCCAGAAGGCCATCCTTTAGGTGATGGCGTCAGTCTCCTGGGCATTACCAATAGATTAGCTTAGAATCTATTTTTGTGCATTCAAGAGTCAGGAAAAACATTGGAAGAGAGTCCTGCAGCATTGCTCCTGCTCACTGGGAGGGCTCTGTGAGGAAAGGGGGTTTTCCAGAATGTTAACAAGTTTCTGGGATTTCTCTATGGGTTTTGGTGCAATTGCTTTGGATCCTGACTCTACTGTGAGTGCCTCAGTGGAATGTTTTCCCTTTCTTTCCACTCCTAGAATCATTTGTGTTGGAAAAGATCTTCAAGTTCATAGAGTCCAACCATAAATCATCTTGCAAAGCTCTTTAAAGTTCCAGTCAGATTCCTCCTTTCTCCAACAGCCCATGTTGTAGAGATATTGCAACTGAAAATCTGTGGACATCTGTAAATAGCTTTTACCAAAGCCAGCTCAATTTCCAGATAGTCACTGCCTTGGTACACTAACAGTGACTATTGCTGTAAATACCCAACTCCTGATGTGCTAAAGAATATGAGTGAGAATTCATGACATGCTTACCTGAACTCTCATTTGTGCAGGAGCTGCTTACAGCAACTGAGCTTTCTGCTCCAGAGCTTGCAGCTATCCAAGCTCTGGGTCTGGCTCTTGGGAGTCTCCTGCTGGCCACTGCAGAGCTCCTGGGGTCTGCTGTGCATGGGGAGCACATCAGATGTTCTTGAGAAGGAGCTTTGTGGCCAAGACACAGCTTCAGGTTGAGCTGGAAAAGAGATGAAGGAGTTAGAGCTGCTGAAACTCCTTCATTTCTTTAGCCTGAGCTGATGTTGTGACCTGGTCACCTTAAAGGCAAGGAGCCTGTTTGAACCCTCAGACTCGCTGAGGTCAGAGAATGAATTGCTTTTGGGTAGCAAAAACCTGAAGTGAGGATGTTTGTGCAGCAGCCCCAGGATTTCCTGCCCTCTCTGCAGGCAGGTCCCAGCACAGCACCAGGCGTGCTGCCTGCCTTACCCTCTGCTTCTCCGAATGCCACACTGCAGTAGTGCCAGAGCTTGAGAAAGGTCCCATGGGGATGGAAATAAAGCTGTTGGGAATCAGACTTAATCTTCCCTCATTTGGGAAAGATGCTGTGTCCACCCATCCTCTTCCCAGTGGTGGCTCCTGGGCTTGCTGGTTCTGTGTGTCCTCAAGCTCCATCCTGCAAGCCCCTCCACCTCTGGTCTCTTCACTGTGGCTGTGCCCTGCCCAGGGCTGGATGTGCCCCTGGAAGGCAGCACTGGCTCTCCTCTGCCTCTGGGCCCTCCTGCCTGGTGGATGAGGGACAGACTGGTTGCTGCTGCCCAAAACTTGTGTTTTTGCTGTGGCCAAACCTGTTTCGGTATGGAGGCAGGGGGATGGTGTTTGCTTGCAGCACCCCTTGGGTGCTGTCCCCAGCAGCATTTTTTGGTGGTCACACTTGCTGTTCACTTGCTGTGTGGTGAGGGAGGGAGAGAGGAAGAAAAAGAGGGAGGATGTTCCTGTGGTCACTCGCAGCACAAGGATGGTTTCTCCAGCATACTGAGGGTGGTGAGTCCCACCACGACAGCAGTGGGGTCAGCATCGTGTCCTGTGAAAATCAGTACTGGATGTCTCTAAGAGTTTCCCCAATCCCACCTTCTCCTCATTCTCTTTCTGCTTTCTTTAGCCTTACAAAGGACGAGTCCAAAAGGCCAAAGTATAAAGAGCTTCTGGTGAGTGCAAACCGTGGCTGCCCATGCCCCAGCTCTGCCGGTCACACAGCGGGGCTGCATCTCATGTCCAAGGTCACCCCTTGTCTTCTTGGCCCACCAGGGCAGTGTGTTCAGCTCCACAATGTGAGGAGAAGGAGCTCTGTCTCACTGCTGGCAGCAGTCTTATGTGTAAATGCCTCCAACACACAGGTTGGGAGTGTTTGGGCAAAGTAAGACCTGAAGAAGTGTGGCTCTGGAGTGGGACACCAGCAGAGCCTGTCTGTAGTGGGGGGGCCTAAAGGAGGGAATGCAGTAGTGCTTTTGGGTTGGGTAAGTCACACTTGGCAACCCTGCACCTTCAAGGAGCTGGTAGCCAGTTCTCCATAGGATGTGTGGAACCATGCCCCGGGTCCCTGATGTTCAGGGTGTAATATGAAAGCAGATTGCACGGTGTCCTGGCCAAGAGAGTCACCATGGTATTACTTCCCCAGTACAGCCTGCTGGGCAGAGCAGAGCTCCAGGGTTCAGGAGAACCGGGTTTGGGTCCTGTTTGACCTCCACAAGCCATGTCTCCCTGTCACTCCTGTCTCCTCGTTGCTGACAAGGCTGATGGTGAAACCTCTCTTGAAAGTATTTTAGCACAAATCTGTGCTATAAAGGAGCTAAATGCTGCTGATCCTGCCCCCTGCCTGCCTGCTGCCCAGCAGTTCCTGGCACTCCTGGAGTCCTGTCCTCCATACTGCACACTGGCAATACAGATTTCCTGTTAACAGCAATGAACCAGGCTTTGTCCTGCTATCCTACAGCCACCACCAAACCCTGTGTTCTTGCATCAGGCAAATCCACATGCTGAGTTGTTACCTGGGGTAGCAAGATGGGTCTAAAGGGCAAACATAACCTTGTGTTTTCATCTGATTCCAGAAACATCCCTTCATCCTGATGTATGAGGAACGCACAGTGGATGTTGCATGCTATGTTTGTAAAATCCTGGATCAAATGCCAGCAACTCCCAGCTCTCCAATGTACGTGGATTGATATTGCTGCTACATCAAACTCTAGAAAAAGGGCTGAGAGAAAACGAGCTGTAAAGAGTTTTCATCACATATTGCAGTGTTTTTAATGCTCGCCCAGACACCATGTGCAATAATATTGGTGTTATTTCCATCCTGTCTGTATACTGTTGTCACATATAAAGTGCATCCCTGTAATACCTGATCACACAGTGTTAGTGTTGGTCAAAGAGAGACCTCATCTTGCTCTTTTGTGGACATATTCATGAAATGTGGAGATAAGTACATTTATTTGTTGACCGTGATTGGATAGCACCTAAAATTCATTTCTAGACTCAAACCTTGGAGACTTCTCAGCAGCTACTGGAAAGATTTTTTTCTCTCAAACTCTTCCAATTGTTGTTTCAAGTAATAATAAAAAGCAAACAAATAAAAGTTAGGCGTTGTCTGTCTGAACATTAAAGAGACTTTGCCTGGAGGGAGAAGAACTTGCTTAACCAACAAGATGCTTTTGCCTTCTGGAGCTGGAAAGGCAAAGGAGGATTTTACTCTTCACAAAGTGCAATAGATTTTACTGCTATGAAATTCTGTTGCTTTACAGTCGCAGTGTACTTTCTGGGGACAGTGTGCTCAGCTGAGCTTCCTGTTAAAGAGAGATGGTGTTAAATATAGTGAATATGTCTTTACCAAAAATACGTTGGGTTGGAAAGAGGCTAACATTAAACTATTCCGAGATGGGACATCCTGTATTCTTTCTCCTTTTACCAAGCCAGCCACTCTTCACTCTTAACTAGGTGTCCTGTAAATTGTTACCTGGTAAGATAAGACCTTTGACCTGAAGAATTATTAAACTACTCCATTGAATTTAACCTGCGTGTGACCTGGTTTCTGGCAGCGCAGCGCTCCCCACCGCCTCCTCTGCTTTGCCTGCAACGAGCGCCCGTCGCAAAGGCTGCGGCTGTTTGGAGGAGCCTCGAGTGAATGTCCCTCATTTCCAGGTGCTGTTTCTTGTGCTTGTCGCTGGCCCCAGCTCAGCACTGGGCTGCCACCTCCCAGCCCTGTGTCCCTCACAAGACCGACCCTCGGCGCTTCCTTCTCGCCATGGCAGGCAGGGTGGTGGGGATGGGGCTCTGTGCCCATCCACTGCGGTACTTTGTTTCACAGCCTCTGGGCACATTTAATCTCTTTGTGACCCTCCATAGCTCTTTTTGCTGCACCCCAGAGTGAGCCTCACTGTGAGTGTTTGGTGCTGATAGGGATGAAGGAGCATCTAATGCCTTGAGGGCCTTTAGCTAACCCAGCAAGGCCAAAGCTGCTGACTTCCAGCCCATGGCATATTTTCAGAGGTTCATTTCTCTTGGAAACATTCTTTTTCTTCCCCAAACCATTGTAGTTTGCAGGCATTTATTGCCTCCCAGGGATCAAGTGGAGGCTCCAGGGCGTCTGACTCCCATTTTGAGTAGTCCAGTTTAGGTAGGACTTCATCCATCTCAGAGCAGCCTATGCAAAAGCTCTGCAGCAAAACTGGATCCAGGATGCAGAGGGCTGGAGTCATAGTGGGAGTGAGAGCACAGCGGTGCTGGCAGCATTCCCAAGGAAGGGATTCCCACCACAAACCAATGCGACCAAGCACAAACTGGGCTGATGCAGGAGCGCTGGAGACCCAGCACATCCCTGCCACAGGGGCTGGGCTAGGAAAGGAGGGAGCTGAGGCTGTGCTTGGCTGCACACTGAGTGCTTCTCCCACCACAGAGGTGACACCCTCACGTAAGGCAGCACCGAGCATCTCTCAGTTGGCTGTGGGAGCTGATCCCTCTGATGACGGTGGGATCCTTTGAGGTGCAGCCTTTCCTGGATTATGTTCCTGTGGAGCTGCTTGGCAAGTGAGGCAAGTCACTAAAGCCTTCCCCAATGGACACGCAGAGCTTTGTGAATGAAGTGGTCATCCCAGCAGCTCTGGTTGGTCACTTGGAAGGATCAGTAGAGAAGGAGCATGGCTGAAGTGCTGATCCCCCCCCAGCCCTGTAGCCTCAGAGAACGGCTCTCCTCAGGCCTGGCCAATCCTCACAGCTGGGATCCAGCTCAGCAGCCTTCAGCCACCCATGGCAGGACCTCAGGCACGCCGGGTGCCATGGGGTGCTGGCTGGGGGGCCTGGAAGGCACAGAGAGGCGCATGCAGAAGCTGTGCTGCTGCCCCTCCTCTCGGGTGTTGGTCTGGTTCACATCTCCCAGGGCAGGGATCCCCAGAGCCTTCAGTCGGCTGAGACGGGTCCTCCCCAGCATCAGTGTCCCTCCAGCGCAAGGGGCTGCCTTGCTCTGCTCTCGGGGTCTGTCCTCTGGTGCCGGCCCCGCTGGAGCTCGGCGGCGGCAGCACCAACCGTTTGCTTTTGGTGGATGGGAGATGGAAACGCGAAGCTTTGAGCTGGCAGTGACGCAGCCAGGGTTGAGGTGCTGCACACGGGTGGCTCTGCAGGGCAGGGTTAGCGTATTCAGCACGGATTGTTAACAACTCCTAAGGGTGCTCCATTTATGATAATGAATCTTCATTAAAAAAAGAGAGGGGAAGATGTGCGGTGTTCAGAAGCTGTGAAAATGGTGCAAGAACTGCACATTGTGAACTCTGGTTCTTTCTTTTTCCTCTTGTACCATAGAAGAATGTATAAAGATGATCCAAAAGCTGGTGTGCAGGGATGTTGCCTTATTGTCTGTGAAGATGGAGCTCAGGAATGTAACTGCTCAGAGAGCTTCAGAGTATTTTACCCGGGATCCTGGTTTGAATTCCTCCTCTATTTAAGATATATACATGGATCAGAGTGTTTATGTAATAGTTCTATCCTTTTGCCTGCAGGTCATAATAAAAGTAGGATGCGACTGTGACCTTGTTGTGTTCATTTCAGGCACGAATGGGAAGGTTCATGAAAAGCTGTTGAAATTCCCAGCTTCCAGGGTTTTCCTCCAGGTGGAGGCAGCAGAAAAGCTGCCTTCAAAGTGCTTATGCTGAATAATAGCAAACCTCAAGTAGAGGGAGACCTGGTTTCTGTGTAAGCGAGCGGAGCTCCCTGTGCTGCTGGGGTGCCTCAGGTGAGCCCCGTTTGCTGCACAGGGAGGTTCTGGTGGCTCAGGACACCTTCTCCCGGTGAGGGGGACAGGAAACTGCCCCCGCGGCAGGGAAGGGGCAGGCAATGCTCACAGCTTGCAGGCTGCTTTAGACAGACTGAGGCCATCGGAGCTGTTCAGCCTGGAGGAGAGAAACTGCGTGGAGACCTCAGCAGCTTCCAGTGTCTGAAGGGGGCTACAGGGATGCTGGGGTGGGTGTCTCTCCCGCCTGGAAGCCGTGGAGGGCTTGGAGACTGTTGAGCGGGCAAAACAGGACCCCAAGAGCCCCACTGGGAAAGAATACAGTGCCAGGGGAGAGGGGGCAGCCGTGACTGCTTGTAGTGCTCACCTTGGTTTGATGGGACCGGGAGCACCCAACGTGGTGAGAGGATCATTGCTCATTCCACAGCTCAGGAGCACAGGCAATCCCGAATGGTTGGAGTGACCTGGCGTTGGCTCTTGCAGTGTCTCTTGGCGGTTCTGTTAGTGGAAGGCCCATGATGGAGCTGAGGGAGGTCTTGCTGTGTAGAGATGCACCATGCGAAAGGTCCAATCCTGTCGGTGTGCATCCAGTCAGTGCCTCCACCACCCCAAGCCTCCTTTTGGAAGGTTCTTGTTACCAGCTCAATACTTCAGATGCTCTGGGCCCAGATGCAGTCCTCAGCCTTCAGCCAGGATCCAACATCCCGGATCTCTGACCTCCTGGAAGAAGACAGAACCTGACCACGCACAAGAGAGAGCCTTTCCCTGGAGGGCAGACATGGAGGATCCAGCTCCTCACCTTGCAGCCTTCTCCCATCATCGGAGCTGCTCCAGCACTCTGTTCCCTTGGCACTGCCACCTGCCCTGCAGCCCGAGGTCTGTTCTCCAGGATGCTGTCGCAGCCGCAGGAGCTGGAAGCAGTTGGTGGCTGCATGAGTCCATCTGCGCATTCCCACGCTGGGTATTCCCATGCTCTCTGGGAGGGAGAGGGTCCCTCTCGTCCCTTTTCCCCTGTGACTGTGGTGTGCAGAAGGGGCTGTTTTGTGGCCACTTCAGGTCCTCTCAGCTGCTCTTTATCAAACTCATGCTCTGTTTTGCCTCCTGTAGACTGTTCCATGCCCATTTGGACTTCACTGCCTGTGCTGAGGACCTCATTGTCATTGTGTCCCTGCTGTGGGAGGTGCAGAAACCCTTCACCCCACATCCCAGATGCTGCTACTCTCAGACAGGACCCACAGCTGCACAGTGCCACTGCTGCTGCTGCTTTGGGCCCTTGGACAATTCCAACCTTCCTTGCTGTAGTGATGTGTGATGGCTTCTTCTGCCCTGGGGCTGGGAGTCCTCCTCTGGCGCCATGACCAGGTCCATATGGCTTGACTCTGGCTTCTTCCGGGACCAGCTTTGAGGTTGGGATGTGTTCTAACACATCCCTGCCCGGATCCAAGCAGTACAAATGCACGTGTGCACCAACACCTATTCCTATCTGGAGCGCTTCGAGGTTCGTGCTCCGTATTTCCGCTCATCTTCTGCCTGGCTTCCCTCGGCCTCCGCCGCAGCCCCCTGTCCCTCTTTGGTGGCCGGGTTGAGTGCAAGTGAAGTTCTTGGGCCTGGGTTAATGCCATAGAACAAACTCCCCTCCGCCCCTGCGCCCTGGTGCAAGTCACGAGCGTGGTCCCTGCTCGCGGGGCGCTCGGGGTCCAGGGACGGGAGCGCTGCGGCGGTGGGTGAGGAAAGAGGAAGGAGCTCCGGAGCGCCCCCGTTGTGGCTCCAACTGCGGTGAGGCCGCAGTGCCACGGGCTCGGGGCGGCCGTGGCAGCGCCGGGGGCGGTCGGATTTGACTTTAAAGGTCCCGTCCGACCCTCTCCGTCTCCGCGGGGCTCCATGGCGAAGCCCGAGCTCCCTCTCCCGGAGGCAGCCGCGGCTGTTGCGTTGCGCCGTCCCCGCGGCCCTGAGCCCTCCCCCGGGGGTCTCCTTTGGGACCTCGCGGACGGGGGGGGGCCGCAGGTCCGGGATGCAGAGGGGTCATGGGTGGGTGAGGGATGAGAGAGGGACCGGGGCGGTCCCCAGGGCTCAGTGATGGGCACACGCGGGCTCCCGTCTCTGCCACCTCCTCATCCCCCCCCCACGCGGCACAGGGTCCCCCCAGTGAGCCCCGAGGGGCCGAGGAATCGCTGTTTCACAGTGTCACTGCGGGCGAAACTGCCTAAACCACGGCCTGGCTCGACCCGGGAGCCGATGGAAAGATGCTGATGCTGTCTCAGTGCCTCTGGTGGAGGAAACACCACCAGGATGGCGCACTGAGCCAGGCATCTCACCTTAAACACTTCCAAGAGGCGTGAAAAGGGTTCATTTGATTCTTGGAACATCTTTTGGCTTTATATTTCCTGTATTTTTCAGGCAGGAAGGCCCAGGGAGAGTGGGACATCAATGGGATCCTACAGCCCCGTGTCAAAAGGTAGGAAAACCCTGGGATACTGAATCCTTTGGGACAGTGGGAAAATCACCCCACACAGAAGGCTGAGTGTGTAATGCCCCTGGGCAATGCGGAGGGAGAGCACATCCTGTCCTGCCCCATGGCCTGCGCTCCCACAGGAGGCTGCTCCCATGGGGATGGAGCTGACCTGGGCTCTCCCCCCGGCGCCTGCTGCAGGTATCCTTCAGGGCCTGGAGGGAGACCCCAGGAGACCCCTTGATCTCTCTCTCTACCCCCAGCAAGTCCTTGGTCAGGACTCAGCCTCCCCAAATGCTGTGCTCCAAACCTGAGCACCTGACAAGCATCTTTCCTGACCTTGACAGCTCTGTCTCCTCTTGCCTTTCCTTTTCCAGCAGGACACTGGCAGCGCATCCTCTCATCTCCTCTTCTGCCGGCTGAGCAACACAGGCAGGTGGGACAGGTGAGTGCTCTGGTCCATCAACATTCCCGAAACAATCCTAGACTGAGGCTTGTCTTCCCCTTCTCTGAGTTGACCATAGCTTTGAATCATGGAATCAGCTTGGTTGGAAAACACCTTTAAGCTCTTCCAGTCCAACTGTTGCCCAGCACTGCCAAGGCCACCACTGACCCATGGCACCGAGGCCTCATCTCCACGGTGTGTGCACACTGCAGGGACGGTGACTCCAGCCCTGCCCGGGGCAGTTCCAGTGCTGAGCATCCTCTGGGGAAGGAACTGTTCCTCATCTCCATCTCACCCTGCCCTGGTGCAGCTGAGGCCGTTCCTCCTGTCCCATCCCTTGTTCCTTGGAGCAGAGCTCAGCCCCCTCCTGGCTCCATCCTCCTCTCAGGCAGCTGTAGGCAGCGGTCAGGTCTCCCCTGAGCCTTCTCTTCTCCATCTGAACCCCCCAGGTTCCTCAGCCGTTCCCCATCACACTGTGCTCCAGGCCCTGCACAGCTCCATTGCCCTTCTGTGGCCCCGCTCCATCACCTCAATGTCTCTGCTGCAGTGAGGGGCCCAGAGCTGAACACAGGATTGGAGGTGCGGCCTCAGCAGTGCTCAGCACAGGGGCACAATCCCTGCCCTGAACCCGCTGCCGCAGTGGTGCTGATCCAGGCCAGGATGCTGGGGGCTGCCTGGCTGCCTGGGCACAATCTGCTCATGGTCAGCTCTGACAATCAGCAGCCTCCTTTGGGCTTGGCAGCCCAGCCACTTTCCAACCCTTTTATTATCTTTTATGGCAGTGGCCAGATTTAGTTCCAGCTGTGCCTTCGTCTCTCTAACGTTCTCCCTGTATCACCTAACAGCATCCTTGTAGTGCTCTTGGGGTGACTGTCCCTTCTCCCATAGGTGACACATTCTCTTTCCACCTGAGTTCCAGCACTATCTCCCTGCTCAGCCAGGCTGGTCTCTCCCCAGGACATAGGGACCGCTAACTCCTGCACCTTAAGCATTCCATTCTTGAAGAGCATCCAGCCTTCCTGGACACCTTTGTCCTTCAGTAATGTTTCCCAAGGAATTCTGCCAACCGACATCCTGAACACGCCAAAGTCAGCCCTCTGGCACTCTAAGGTGGAGGTTTTGCTGACAGCTTGGCTCTGTCTGCGTCGTTTATCACAGCAGGCTGTGGTTTAGAGACTTAAAGATGTTTATAGGACCTAGTCCATGAACATCTTAAAGTCACTAAACTTGAAGATGTGAACGCTTTAATGTGTTGGACTCAAACATGAACATGTTTAACAGATGTTTCCAACTACATCTCAGATTCACTTCTGCGGTGTCTCAGCATCATCCCACCATAGACTCACCATCAACCTCCCGCTGCAGACAGTGGATGGATGGCCTGGGAACCCTTATTTAGGCAGAAGAAAGAATCTGGAAAATGACATTAATGGGTAAATGGAACTTGCAAAGGCTTTGGGCAGGGTGCCCACCACTGCCTTTGGAGGGGACACTTACCCCAGGTTTACAGAACAGAGTGAAACCAAAGCCATCCGAAGAAAAAGCCTTCAGAAACGGGCGACTCCAGTCAGCTTGCTCAGGAATCTTCCAGGAGAAACTGCTGCTGTGAAAGAAATGCCTCTGCTCCTGCAAGGACCGAGCTGACCTGGGAATGGGGCTGATGCCAAATGGTGAAATCAAAGAGCAAACGAGTGTCAAGACAAAAGGGTTTTAATAATGAAGGTGTTGCTGGTAACATAGGTAAGGAAATGTGCTTGCTTACAAGTTTGAAGCTGACAGCATCCCTTTAAATAAGGAAATAGGTTTGCCAAGAGGAGGACGTTACCTGGACAGGCCTGTACAATGCCGCAGCGCAGCAGCTAACACTACTCTGGTTCAAGTGCTGGTGATTGCAGGGACTGACTTGGGAAAATCTCTCACTTAGAAAAAGGAATTCTTTATAAAACCACAACCTGTGACCCTCTGCCCCGGCCGTGAACTGTGACCATTTGTACAATAGAAAAGTGGTGCTTTAAATAGTGACTGGAGAGCTACTGCCACGTGCTTTATACAGCATGCAACAACGCCACGAGCTGGAGGCGCAGCAGGGGCTGCAGAGCCTCCTCGACAGCTCCTGCATCCCTGGGGGGAGCATCCCATGGGAACCATGGCCGGTTTCCCCCCCAGCTGCTGCACCTCCGATGTGCTGTCTTTCCAGTACCACAAATATTAAATATGCTCAGTCTGTAAATAGTTTAACAATCTTTGTCAGCAACAATATTTACTTTGGCAAAACCAGAATGGCAAAGAAGTAGACGTGTCCGTCAAACAAGTCCGCAGCAAGTTCTTTGGTGGAAGCCAAGAAGTGAAGCAAAGGCTCCTTCTCTCCAGAGCCTGAGGAAATATATTGCACAGAGACTCGTAGGAGAAATGCTGGTGACTTCAAATGGGAGGCATCACTGCAGGAGAGCATCCATCTCTGCCAGCTTCAGGAGAACTAGCTCCTCCAGGCTCAGTGATTCACAGCTGTTCTCCGGGTGGCCTTGCTCTGGGCTGAGTGAGCAGTGATGCTGGAGTAAACTTGGGAACCAGGGAACAACTGATGGGGATGAAGGAGGGATGGGAAGAATGGAGGGATGGATGGCTGAGGAGTGGAGGCAACAACAGCAGATGCTTGCACAGAACCGCAGCGCCGCGAGGACCCGCTCAACCCTGTCCCATGTGCCGGCCACTGAGTGTCCATTTCTGGCTCTCCCTGCTCCCAGGTCATGCAAGGTGGTGGAGATCCCTCCTGACTTCTGGCTGCGCAAAGGACAGCCCCTCCAAGCATGGCTGTATTCTCTGTACGACTTGCTCCTACCTTGGACCAAAACACATTACACATCTCTTCATCTGTACCGTACTAGCTGGGGTGCAGCAGCTCCAGTGGGATGCCACATCCCTTTGATACCTGCATGTGCAGCCTGAGCAGCTGCCTCCAACATCCGGAGCTCACAGGCTCCAGCCTGATCCAGTTCAGACAGCAGCCACCACAGCTCCTGGGCTTTCAGCCCCTCAGGCACCGTGAGGACATGACAAGGTGCCACCACAAATATGGGGGGGGGGGGGTCTCCACCTCTCATCCACATGGAGCAGAGCTGTGCAGGGACTGGGCAACACAGCGCTGGGGACAGGAGGCAGGAAGCTCGACCAGCCTGGCTGTGTGGAGAAGTGTGCTTGTCACCCTGGCTGGCAGAGCCTCCCTGATCCCACATCCCTGCCTGGGCATGGCCAAGACGAGCCCAGCAGGACTGCCTGAAGGGTGAGGTGGTCAGGAGGAGAGGGCAGCAATAGGCTATCCTCTATCCTCTCAAGATTCCCTGTTGCCACCAAGGTGAGGTCTCCTCATCACACAGTTTTGTCATGAGCTGCTCCAGTTCTCACAAGAGTGGCTGCTGAAACCGGGAGGGGGAAAGAGAAAAGAAAGAGAACCAAAGTTCTTTCCAATCTAACAAAGTGTTGTTAAAGGCACTGCTGTCCTCTGTGGGGATGTGTCGATGGAGGAAAACCAAAATACCACAGCAACTGTGCTGTCGATTGACCCAAACTGGAAATTCAAACTATTTATATGCTGGGAAAATGACTCCAGTTTCCCCCGGATGTGGCACCTTCGCCCTGCGTGTTCTCTGGCACGACAGAAACACTGTGCTGGCTGCTGTGTCCTGCCTCCACCACCCTCCCTCTCACCACTGCTGCAGGTGCAGGTCCATGCTGGTGTTTAGGTTGAGATCGGTAACGTCTAGGAAATCAATGTTGAAGATGCTGGGAGCCACGGGGGTGAGCGAGCCAAAGCCGGTGGCGGAGCTGGGGGGGGTCAGGTCCAGCCACTCCATTGTTTCCCACGGAGACTCAGTGAAGCTCATCTGTAAACCGGCGCCGTCGGCAGGGGAAGGGGAGAGCTGGGTGTCCATGGGCGAGAGGGGAGGCTGTAAGATCTCCTGAGAGGGGAGCAGTTCATTGGCGGCTTTGCCGGGGAACCCCTCCATCATCCCTTCGAAGTGGGACTCCTCTCCCCCCATCTTCAGCAGGGCGATTTCACTGACCCTGCCCAGGGGGCTGTGGGCGCTCAGCAGCACCTCGAGGTGAGCATCACCGCTGCCCGGGCAGTGCTCAAAGGGGAGCTGGGCTGAGGAAACCTGCTCAAACGGGGCGGATGCCTTGGGGAGCGCGGCGCTGGAGTTCCCGGGAGACACCGTTATCTGAGGTACTTTCCGGAGGCAGGACTGATCTTCCTTGGCATTGGCTGGCATCTCTGTCAATAAATGCGAGGGGTTTGAGGTGCTCTGGCAGTGCCCATCACTGCTGGGCACAGGGGCATCACCTCAGCCTATGAGACCCACTCCCCACTGTCATGGGTTCAGCAGTAGCAGTCAACCCCCTTGGCACTGCTCACCCACCCTCCTTGTGGGAAGCCTCGCAGGTTCCTGCTCTCTGACCTTGCCTCTCATGTCTTTGGACACTGTCCCTAGGGCTTGAGCACTGTCAGCTGTCCCCATGGGCATGGGCTGTGCATGGGGAAGGGCAGAGGCAACCACTCCGCACAGGGAGGGCACTGGCAGTGCTCTATGCAGGAGATGGCACTGGTAGCACTGGGAGTGGTGGAGGGCAGGAGGAGGCTCTGCATGGTGAGGGTGCTGGCAGTGCTGTGCACAGGCTGCTGCCCTCTGTCCCTTCTCTCTCCATAGGTGGTAACCAAGCCTGGACCACCCCACCAGGTCTGCAGGAGCAGGCTCCAGGAGGGCCAATATGCTTTGGCATTCAATCTCAGTGCCTGCTGGCACAGGGAGGGCAAATGAAAGCTGTACTCAACCCAGGCAGCTCTACCAGAGTGCACAGAAAGCACCGAGCCCCACAGTGTGCCACTGGCCCAGAGGAGAACAGGAAAGCAGTGCCTACCTCCGCTCTCAATCAGCACATCCAGGAGCTCATCCATCTGCTGACTTCGTGTCATCTGCTGCAGCAAACAACAAAGAGGAGAGTAGAGGCAGTTAGGAGGGGAGTCCCTCCAGCCACAAGCCAGGAAGGGGGCTCTAGATCCCACAAACAGCTTTCTCCTATGCAGGAGAGGTGCCACACCAACACGGGGCTGGCAGTGGCATTCAGGTGAGTGCTGCAGGGTCATGGGACAAGCACAGTAGATCTGGGGAGCACAGACCCAGGTTCCCCCCGCCCTGCTCAGTGGCCACCACGCACTGCTCCTTCCCAGGGCTGCCAGGGCACATGGACTTTATGGACCCAGCACCTTGCACTGGCATGTGCCTCCTTGCACTCCCTGCAGCCTGGGGGGCAACGCATTATCTTCCTTCTCTTCCTGATCAGACACTGGATGGACTTTGTGCACACCTCCCTGCCAGCACCAGCCCCTGTTAATCACTGCCAACAGCACTGCTCCACTGTCCCGAAGGCACCACTGTAACCAGCACTGAGGCTGCACAGGTTGTCAGAAGAAGTAAGGGGCTCATGGGTGATGGAGACAGTCCTCCCCATGGGAACAGTGCTCCAGGGTGAGGTGAAGGGAGGCAGATGGCATGGAGCACGGAACTTTGCTAACAGGCTAAAGAGGGAAGCAGAGGTTTCCTGATGACTTGGGAATGCTCAAGAGTCTGTTTCTCGCATTGCACTGAGCACCCAAACAAAAGTACAGTGAAGTCCTGGGTGTCTGTGGGGGATGTCAGGGCCCCAGGGTAACTGGAGCAGGACAGAAGGTGCTGTCCCATCCAGTCTGGTGTCTGACTGCTTTATGGCAATCATTCAGCTCCTAAGTCTTCAAGAAAAGCCTGTTCCTCATGGGAACAAGCCTGTTCCACCCAGAGACCCTATAATGGGTTATACCTCCTGAGGATGAGTTACATCAACCACAAAAGAACACCCTGCACAGCCCTAGCCTTATAGAAAATAAAAACCATGCAGTTACCTGCTTTACTGCATCCTCATAGGGTGGAGGCTGCTTTACCTCTGAGAGGGCTGGGCTTGACTTACAAAAAGTTGGGGATGGAATAGAAAACTTTTGACCTGCCTGCGTAGGCATCTGCGTGGGGAAATACAGGGAAATGGAGTCAGTGCAAAGGGAGGCCCAGCTCTCTTTCACCCCTGGTAAGGCCGGTCTGGTGCCAGGGAAACACAAATGAGTGGGTCAAATCAGCTCAAAGTGCTTGGCTTCCAGGCAGGAGGGAAGGAGGTAAACCAGCTCCATCAGACTAACTCTGAGAGCCAGGGCCAGGCTGACCTCTGATCACTGCTGGAGCACAGGCAAGATGCTGCTGAGCATCCTGGTGCAAGGGGAAGAGAGAAAAGGGGATGAACTGGGGTGGGATCAGCAACACCTTGTGATGCTTTCATATGCTGGCAGCGTGTGCCCACTCCAAGCTCTTGCCTCTGTCCAGAGGGCTGAGTGAGGAGTGGTGGATGCTGAAGGGACAACTCCCTGCTGTGCTGGTTGCCTAGTGGGGAGGCACACATTCTAGCTGCCTGCAGACCCCAATTGCAAACCCTGCTTTATCTGCCCAAGAAGAAGCTTCCCATATGACCAGGGAAACTGCCCTCTGTCAATCCTGTGGTCAATATCCCTTGCTCCCTGCTAGGAGCTGCAATAGCTTGGGAAGGTGCTGGGGGCTTAGCTGGATGTAGGAATATAGCCAGGGCTCTCCCAGGGGCTGAGGGATCTGTGCTGGTGCTTCCCTGCTGTGGCTAGAGCTGTGCCAGGGCTCCATGGGATGGGGGGAGCTGTGCCAGGATTCTCCCAGGGGCACCACAAGCTGTGCTAGGGCCTCCTGAGGGGAGAGGCAGCTGGCTTAGGGCTCACTTAGGGCAGAAGCAGCTGTGCCAATGCTCCCCCAGGGCAGAGGGAGCTGTGCCAGGGCTCCCCAGGGCACACAGAGCTGTGCCAGGGCTCCCTGGGGCACAGGATCTGCCAGTGCTCACTCAGGGCCAGATCGATCGGTGCTGGGGTCCTCTGGGGAAGAGGGAAGCTGTGCTGGGGCTCCTCCAGGGCAGAAGGAGCTGTGCCAGGGCTCCATGTGGCATGGGAGCTGTGCTGTGGTCCCCCAGGTGGCAGCAGGGCTCCCCAGAAGATGCCCTGAAAAGGACTCTGTGGTGCCATCAGCTTCCAACCCACTGTCAATGTGGATGCTCTCAGCCTTTCCAGGCAGCACTACAGCCCCCTGGGTGCCCACCCTGGGCGCCAGCAGTCTCAGGCTCCTCGGGAAGGACTCGAACTGGGATGTTGGACTGGCTGCCCACTGAGCCCAGCGCGTTTGCTGCTGCGATGGGGTGCATCCACTTACCGGTGCTGTGCGAAGGCAACTGCTGGCCTGCGGGGACCCACTGCGCCCTTCTGAGCTGGGGGACACCGAGAGGAGATAGTGGCTGTTGGGAGAGGGCGGCAGGCTGATGTGCTGGGGGCTCTTTGCAGCCCCGAGTGGGGAGTGCTGGGGGGAGCACTGCGGGCTCAGGAATGTCGAGGAGGTGATGGTGCTTTGCCCTGCAGGCTCCAAGCAGTGGCTATTTACAATGTGAGGCAGCTGTGGCACCCCACAGTTACTTAACTTATCCGAGCTGTTGGCTTGACCTTTCAAGGCAGTTTGTTTGGATGCAAATGGACAGCTGGACACTGTGTTTTCTTGCTTGATGGGGACACCAAAGAAATGAGGAGCAGGCTGCTGCTTCTCCTCAAGGCCATTATTTCTCTTTCGCTTCTGGAGCTGCATCCGTAGCTCTTCCACCTGCCTCTGCTCTTGCTGCAGTTTCCACGTTAGTTCATTAATGACCTTCTGTTTCTCCACCAGCATTTTGTCTTTCTCTGTGTCGATCCCTTCCAGCTCCAGCTGGATGCTCCCTCCATTCATGCTGCTCATGAGGCTTTCTTCAGCACTGCCATGAACTGGAGACGGCTGGAGACCAAACTGTGGAGAAGACATGGGCCCATCGTTGAATGTGTCTGGCAAAGAGCCACTCACAGAGAGGTCAGAGGAGGCTGGAGAGATGGGTGGTGTGGAGCTGGTGCTGCCGAAGTGGTAGAAGCCATTGGATAACATGCTGGTGGAGGACTGCGACTGGTAACTTGACAGGGTGCTGGTTGGAGTGACTGGGAAGGTGACTGTGGTGATCTCGCTGAAGCTGGGCACTGTGCTGCTGCTACACTCCTGGAAGGGCCGCAGCCGTTCCATCAGCGCTGTTTTGGTACCCGACACGGGCAGGCCTCGTATTCGGAGCTGCTGCCTCAGTTCTGACACCTGGGACAAAGAAAATCCTTTTAGAAACCAAACACTTCTAACAGGGAGTCTCAGGTCACAGGCTCCCAGCTTCCTGCTTTACAGCTCTGAACCCCAGGGGCTCACTGTCTCACCTGCAGTCATCAGAATCACCCTGTACAACCCTGACTACCCCACATCCTGCAGGATCTCAACCTTTCCTAACAGGAAAACCTTTCTTCCTTCAGTAACTGAGACTCCTCTCCATGAACCAGCAGTGGTGCTTGAGCCATGCAGGTAACCCAAGACTCTCTTCCTAGCAGTAGATTTCTAAGTGAACAGAGGACTTTCACACTAAAGGAACCAGATGATGGCATCCTTTAGCTCAGAGAATGTGACTCTATACCTCTGAGTCAGATACCCCATGTTCAGGCATCTGCACACAGTTCAGACGTCTGAGTTGGGCCATCACGATGGCCAAACTGATGCTATTTCTACCTCACCTTATTTCTTGCTCTAATTACGAATATTTCCCCCAGGTCTCTAGCTCTAAAGGGTCTTGGCCTTCCCTGTAGCTGAATATAAAAGTATAAAAGAATAAAAGTATAAAATAATTGTTGATATAAGTGATTCTCATTCATGCCCTGCCTGTCATGCCTACATGAGAGATAGTGCTCATAGCTGCAGACTCCAGGAGATACCTGCTTGTGCAGAGCTGAGCTGTCCTGGTTGCAGCAACCACTGAGAAGCTGAGTCACTAAGAGGAGGCCATGATGACATCCTAGCTTCTGGCTCATCTGCCAGCAGCATCCATGGTGGCCACCATAAACCTACAGAAGGTATGGAGCTGGGAGCTGCAGGAGCAGCAGCACTGATTGTCCTTCAGTCCCTGACCCAGTGGCCTGGCCCACAGCCCTACTGAGTTATACCTAAGGTTTGCTGATACATTCCCTGGAGCAAGGCATCCATATGCCTCTGCAGAGCAGCAAACCAGGTTTTCGGTTGCAACCACAGCAACAGATTCATGACCCAGTGTGATGTACTCCTGGGTTTGCTCACAGCGTGGTGCCTCTGGTTTGCTGATCAGCCTGGGGCACTACAAAGCACACTTTGAGGATTGCAAAGCACATACAGGGGATAAGATTCTGCTCCTTATGATGACAAACTTTGCACTCACTTTCAGATCATCCAGGTTTGATGGCAGAGGGCCTGGCTTGATTGATGAGACACAAGTCTGGCCTGAAAAGGTGGTTTTCACAGGAGAAAGAGGGGTGGTGTTGGTAGAAGTTGATGAAGAATTTGAACTTTTGACCATTTGCTCATTTGATTGCCTGGAATAACAAAGGAGATTTGGGGTAACTTATCTATCCCCTGGGGTATCTGTGCCCAGAATACCACCCCTTTGCTCCTTTGGGGCTGCATCTCCCATATGAGACCTGACGGACTGCCAACCCCAAAGAGAACCAGGTTGGGCTGTAAGTAGATTTCTGGTGGCCCAGCCAGTGCACAAAGCCACGCTGGCTTGGCAGGAGACTGTGCTGCTTCTAAGCTTTCATGTTCCCAAGCTTCCAATATCTGAAGGGACCCGCAAGGACGCTGGAGAGGGATTTTTCATCAGGGACTGTAGTGACAGGACAAGGGGTGATGGGCTCAAACTGAAACAGGGGAAGTTCAGGTTAGATATAAGGAAGAAGCTCTTCCCTGTGAGGGTGCTGAGGCACTGGCACAGGGTGCCCAGAGAAGCTGTGGCTGCCCCATCCCTGG
>JAOEHX010018911.1:58130-68732 GCA_025448015.1 Bolborhynchus lineola | reverse complement strand
TCCCGGCGGCCGCGGGGCCCTCGCCGGTGCTCCCGATTCCGCCGCGGCGCGGTGCGAACCTCGCCCCTGCTCTGCACTGCGCCCGCAGCGTGGCTCTCTGTAGAGGGGTGAAGGCACCTTGAGCGCATTGTTAGCAGGAGGAGGGGAACGAGACAGCCCCAGGCGACTGTCAATGGAGCCCTCAATCAGGGTCTCCATGGCCCCAAGGTTGAGTAAGAGCCTGGACTGCTGCATCTGGGTCAGGGACCTTTAAGTATACATTATCCTGAGAGAAACACCCTCTCCCTACCAGTGAGCAGCGTTTTCAATGGGCCAGGTTATTCCAGATAAGAACGATGCATTTTGTTAGTACATCGGCCTGCCAAAATCCTGGTTATTGTTATGCAATACTCACCTTGAGCACTGTGTGCAGTTCTGGGATCCACAATTTAAGAAGGATGTGAAGGTACTGGAATGCATCCAGAGGAGGTAACAGAGATGGTGAAAGGGCTGGAATGCACATCCTGTAAGGAGCAGCTGAGAACATTGAATTTGTCTAGCTTAGAGAGGAGGCTGAGGGGCGACCTTACAGCCTCCTGAGGAGAGAATGTGGAGAGGGAAGTGCTAAGCTCTTCTCCCTGGGATCCAGTGATAGAATGTGTGGGAATCCCTCCTTAGGGGAGGTTGAGGCTGGACATTAGGAAGAATTTCTTAACAGAGAAGGAGCTCAAACGCTGGAACAGTCTTAGAGAGGTGATCAATGCCCCACACCTGTCAGTGTTTAAGAGGTATTTGGACAATGCCCTTAAGAGCATGCTTCAACTTTTACCCTAATATGGTCAGGCAGCTGGACCAGATGGCTGTTGTAGGTCCCTTTCAACAGAAATAATCTGTTCATTTCCTACACACCTGGAAAGACAGATTTGGAAGCCTTTTTAGGCCTTTCAACATAAAACGGTTAGATGCTTTTCAGAGCTGACAATGTAAGCATGAAAAAGTTTAGGCCTTTTATGCTATGTTTCCTTTCCAGTACTACATCCACCTAGTCGGCTTTATGTTCGCAATACACTAGCTCGCTTTCATCTTAAAAATGCCACGCTCGTTTCAATTCTGCAGCAGTCTTTCCCCTCCTGGTTTATGCCTGTCCCTCTTTCATCGCTCACTCTCCCCTGACCCATCTCACACGGGAAGACTGGTACGTTTTGACATGTGGATACCAGGAATCGTGCCTGGGGGCTTTGCTCAGTTCTACTGTCTAAATGAAGCATGTCTAAAAGCTGATGATACAAGAGCACACGTGTCTGGATCAACTGCACTTTCAGCAGCAGTCACAGGCTTTTTATGAACACAGAGTGCTGTGCATGCAGACACAGCAGAAAACAGTGTGGCCACAAAAAGTGAGTGGAAGAATGCAAGAAACAAACTTCTGCCTCTTCCTTTCCTGTTGCATTCACATCTTGCAGATAAAGCTGCCTCATACATGTGGAAAGTTGGTTGAATTTGTTACGTGTCAAAACAGCAATGACTGCTCTGCAATGGGAACTGAAGACATCTGTGAAAAGTTAATGCTTGTTCTTCACTGCGCTTACAGTTCATGAGATTCCTCTAAGGAATGACATTTTGAGATGACGCTGCTGACTTAGACTTCTATGGATAATAACTGTGCTGTTACTGTTCTATTTATCCCTTAAGAAGCTCTAGCAATGACTAACTGATGACTTGAGTTAGTCAGACATCCACCCTTTTAAATGATTGATAGGTCCATGAACAAGCTTACCATAATCCTACTTGAATAGAAAATGCTGTCATCCCAAACTGCTACTTAGGAGATTTCACCCTGTTTCACCCTGTAGGACGCTTAATTTTATACAGAAATCTGAAGCACTGACCAATAAATCATTCTAGTATGAGGCAAACTGGATGTGTTCAAAGTAATTTTTTTCTACACTGTGCAAAAATATTGTCTTATATTAATTCAGTCACTTTATTATAAGTTAAAAAAAAAAAAAAAAAGAAAGTACTAAAACATTTACTTGCTTTCTGCCCACTTTCTTGCATGTAAAATCTCACCAGGCTGGTGCAAAATCAATCATTAAGTCAGATCTTGTGTTTGCAGTAGAAAACTTCTGCAGAAACTTTATTCTGCTGCACACCACACTGCCATTTTTGGCCTGAAAGTTCAGGTTACAGAAACAGTTCTTAATAACGCTGCTAGAGGAACTGCAGTCACAAAACCATTCTTTGTCTAGCAACCTGTAACGGCCATTGATGGCTTTTGCTGCGCTTCAAGGAAGGCGATTCAAGCGCTTCTCACAGCGGTACAGAGGAGCTCTTCCAGGCCCTTTTTAAGACACGGTTGAATAGCACAAACTGTGGAGCACACATGCCCTCTTGTGGTCAGTGCTCCTGTACAGAATACTACAGCTGCGGCGCTCTGCTAAATGTAGATAGCGAAAAATGACAAAATTATCTTGCCTTCTAATAAGTTCCAGAGATGCTGAGCACATGCAGCTGATTCTGCCTGAGTTCAATAAGCCAGCAGTTCAACACTTAGTTGCCAAAATATAGCTTTACATGTTTACATACCTAATCTCCAACATCTGGCTCGAGCATTTTCATCTCATTTCCTATATTTCAACGCCTAAAAGATGCTTCGTTTCTGCCAAAAGAAAGAAAAAAGAGGAGAGATCAAGTGTACAGGACTCAAAGTGGATATAAACACAATTGCTTGATAAAAACACACTAATTGCTGCATTAGAAACCCTGGGCACTGCAAGCATCCAGCAATGACTGTTCTCCTATACCAGGAGTTTGCTCTGCAGGAAAAAGGGTTGCTAACGTGGTGTCATTCAAAACAGATTTTTATCCCATTTATTTTTAAGGGACTACTTTTTTCAGGGCTTCATCTTGCACCACTGAGTCTTGTGGAGGAGCAGTGCGAGAGCAGCAGGCATTCTGTGATACCACAGATATGCATGAGAGCCATTGAGCAGATCGACTTCACCTGCAACATATGGGAAATGAGAGACACAGCTGTGGCAACTAACCAAAATACTTCCAGGTTTACAATAGACAGCAATAGCACACAGATCCAGAAAGGGCTTCCTGCATATTTGCGTTGGCAGAGCAAATCACAGCCATGTCATGCACTCATTTCCATTGTTGTTTCAGTCCCGCATAAAACACCTTCTGCCAAAGCCTTTGGCACAACTTTGGTTTGCTTCATTGTCCTTTTTCTTTTATTCCTGTGCAATGGAGAAGATCAAACTTCTAGGGAACCGTGTCAACAGCTGAATGCATTTCAGGTGCTTCATATATTTGTTTGGCATCAAAATATTCCTCTTCTGGAGGCAGAAATACTCACCTGCAAAACAATAGGTGAGTAATATTTGTGTTCCTGTTTGACACGCTTGATTTGTTTGATCATTCTCCCTCCATTACCTGGTCTCTGATCAAAGGAAAAAAGCAACTCCAAAACCAAAAACCTAAAACCCAGGTGGATCCAAAACCTGGAGCTTAGCAAATCACTAGTGTAAGCCAGACAACAAGGATATAATTATTTGTCATTTGAAAAATTCATACTGAGGACTTATTTCTTCAGTAAGCATTTTACAGTCTCAAGATTGCCTCAACCTGCCCCTTTGTTTTGGCTCTAACCAATAGAGAGTGTCAAAACTTAAGCTTTTAAATGCAGGCAGAGAAATAAACAAGCATCTAGTACTTTTATTTAGCCTGTGAAAAGGTAAAATGTGAACTAACAGAATAAGTAAAAAACATTACTTGCTATGTACTGGGTTAGGTGCCAGAACTGCTTAATCAAACCATATATTTTAATCAAATAAATTTTTATACAGCTTCTAGACATGCTTCAAAATTGCTGCACAGAGCTGCTGTTAATAAAATTAATTTTATCAATTACAAGGCCTCATTATTGTAGTACCAAAATCACTTCAAAGTCAATTATTAGATTTTAGGATTCCCTGTAAGCCTGTGAATTGCTGTTATTTCTGTTTTTCACATGGGACTGTGGCACTCATAGTTAAGAACAGACTGAGACAGAGTACAGAGCTGAAACCAAATGGCCCAGATACATGATGATGTCCAAAATGCTTTCTTTTCTTCAGTGCAAATATCCAGCTTCCCAACATTCAACATACTTGGTTCTTTATGTTGCACTCCCTCTTATTAGTTCAATGGGATACGAACAAAACTCCATTTTTAAAGAACAACTCCATTGTTGGAATAGTTGAAAACAGAGCAAATACTTCAGGCAAAGCAAGAAGTGCTGGTTTACTCAAAGCTGAACATACGTGACTTGAGAATTTATAAATCAATGTATGAAGCATTTGAGATGCCAGATCAGGCAGGACAGATAAGTCTTAATGGCCTGACTTTACAGTGCTTTCTACACATATGCAGCTACAAACATGCTAAGATCCATATCAAAAAGCTGTACAGCTCTGAATGCAACCCCCTAGCCATATTCATGACTTCTTTATTAACAGCTGGATTCCACTCAAAAACTCAAACTGGCTGTGTACTGAAAAAAAGACTCCAGAGGCTACAGTGCTGCAGTCAGTACCTATGAGAATCCATAGGTTTATATATATATATATATCTATATATCTATCTCCATAGTCACTAGTGACTTTTAACACTGAAGGTCAGTTAAATAAATACAGATTTTTGATTGCACTTTAGTTTCAAAGGCATATCTTTAGAGTACAAAAAAAGAATTAAGAGAAATAACAAGCCATTCCTGGGGGAAAGGCAAATTTGCAAAGCAAAATATATACATTCTTTTCAGTTTGGATCTTCAAAACCCCATATTCTTTCAGGAAAAGAGAAGAATATAGGGACAATACAAAACCAGGATAAACGTATACTATTATTAAAACAAGTGCATAGGGAAGGCAGGTTAGCTTGTATCAACATTCACTTTGTTATCCATATCCCAGGATTTGTTTTGGTCCATTTCCTTAGTATCCATAAATCTCATTCTCCACCCAGGCTGATTCCTTGCTCCTCCCCACATGATGTCCACACATCTCATAGATATCATTGGTCACAAAGCCACTTTCAGTACTGGTCAGTGTCACAAAGCCACTTGATGTATTCGTTGCTGCACCATCATAATCACTGGGGAAACCGTCAAGCACCTTATCTTCCTGTTTCCCGAAGGAAGAATTCTTAGTCTCAGGCCTGGTTCCAGCCAGATCTGCTTCTGATTGCTTCTTTATGACTTTGTAAATATCCAAATTTGGACTGTTCCTGCTGTGGTTAGACAGCCATGCATCTTCCTCCTTTGGGCTTGCATCAATTTGCTCCCGCCTCCTTAGGGATGGAGGAAAAGGGACAAGTCATATGATTTTTTACAGAGGCAAATACAAAACAATAACACACCTCTCAGTAAGGTAATGATGGCCTTTGGGGAAAGCTGACACTTTCAGCTGAAAGCTGAAAAGCCTGGACTCCAGCTGAGATTTGTCATTACTTGCTTCTAGGTATGTCCTATGGCAGGACCTGCTGAGGTAGCCCTTGCATTCTGGTGCCAGCTGAGATGCTGAGGCAGCAAAACTCAACACTGACACTCCCAAAACTACAGCCAGCGTCACCATCAGAGGTACTATACACACAAGGAAAGCAAGGAGAGGAAACTGGGAAATGTTACTTGCTCCAAATGCATGTCCTTTTATTTCTATTGTGTTTTTCACTTTTAAGGGGATCTGATAATTCAAGTATTTTCTTTAATAAGAAAACTTCAGTGCTAACAATTCACAATCATCAT
Source organism: Bolborhynchus lineola (assembly GCA_025448015.1). Taxonomy (NCBI): domain Eukaryota; kingdom Metazoa; phylum Chordata; class Aves; order Psittaciformes; family Psittacidae; genus Bolborhynchus; species Bolborhynchus lineola. Next base: position 62,965 of record JAOEHX010018911.1, on the reverse strand, counting down.
CTTGCTTTACAGTATTCCCTAACTACTATATGTCTATGAAAATAGTAAAATGGCCTAATGTGATTTACTTGAATTTTTACTTTGCAAGTAACTTAGCCTGGAGCTAACACCTTTTGAACATTTATTTGGCTGAAACATGACATGGTTTAAACATTTATTTGACTGAAAACAGTCCTCTCCAGAGCATCTTACAGGATTCTGAAGCTAGCTGTAAAATGATTGCCAGAACAAGATATCATATATTCACTTGTTACACAAAAAATGTCACTTACCTCTTCACAACAAGCCAAAACCAGAAGACGGCTGTAACAAATATCAGAAGCAGCAGTACAGGAATGCTGGGAATAAGGATATAGGCAAGACTCTGCACAGGTTCTAGGGGTAGAAATAAGATTCCAGCTTTTATTCACTTCCAGTTGCATTTGACATGCCCAGAACTTCATAGAAAACTTAACAGTTGCAAGAGGCAGCATCGTCACAGCTCTAGGCTCCTAGTTTTGCTCATAATCTAGCAGTATGTACTTCTCAAAGGCAGCAAGTCTAGGGGTCCAATCATCTACTTAAGCAAGTTAAAGTAAAATAAGCTCAAATCTTCAAGATCATGAGAGCTGACAAACACAGCATACCTTTGGCTTCCACAACTGTTATATTAGCATCTTTTCTAAGGTGTTCTTCTGGGAATAGTGGGTTTAAGGGTTCTGTTGCAACACCTGGAAAGAAGCAATGTTTCAGATGTTATTTGAAAGAGTTTAAGAATCAAAAAGTGAGGGTGAGAGGAGATTGAAGAGACTGTCAGCTGCGAAGACGTGAGGTGTACTCTTCTGCTTAAATTTCTGCAGCATGACCAGTGGTCCCAGATACTGCACCAACAAACAGCAATACTGTGTTCCTGCAGAACAGGTTATAGAACAGCGCAAGAAAATGGCAGGGATACTTCTTGGAGCAGTTTTTCAGTGTGTGATTGCTCCTAACAATGAATGTCACAGAGTATTTTTTACTGAATGTTAGCATGTCAATAAAAAAAGCCTCAAATATCTGTAACTTACCTTTCTGGGAATTCTCTATTGGAGTTCTCGTTGTCTTCTCTAAAAGAGAAAAATATATGCAGTTTCCTTGTAATCTTTACTAGGGAGACCAAGTGTACTGAGTATAGCCTAATAACATGAGCACCCTTCTTCAGCTTTCTCTCCCTTTCAGGCCACATTTGAGGTATCAAACACTTTAAAAAACTCCCCTGAAAATTCATTTAAGTCACAAAGCAAGTAGCTACAGAGATTGTTTTCCCCATGACTTGCATGAACTTAAAGACATCTGTCTCTCACCAGATATTTCCAGTAAACCTAAGAAAGGGTTTCCCTACCAGTTACAGCAATTTTCTCATGCTTCCTCTTGGGGACTGTGAGCAGGTTGGGTTTTTAAAGCTACAGAATGACTCATTACCAAGAGAATATTTGCAAATGAAGTTATTTTTCATGTTGCATCTGTCATCGTTCCATTGAAACATATAAGGACCTCCGACACCTGGTGGGGCAGATGGCTGGTAGTACATCACAACACAGATTTCACTCCCACAGGATGGCTCATCTACATACCAGTTCCTAAGAAAATACAGCAAACATGTCAAGTAAGACTTGACATCACTTTCCATGATACTGCAGAAGCTCACATAGAAATATAGCATACAGGGCATCACAAAGGGCAGAATCTAAGAGGATGACAGCTCATCACACCCCACCGTACCCTCATTTCCCACTTCCGCTGTGTAAACGTAGGAGTGCTGAGCACTTTATGAAAGCTGATCAAGACAAGTAATTCCAGATACACCAAGGTATTCAGTGTAGAAATAAACCCCACACATGTCAAATTAAGCAAATTGAAGCTAAATACATTTTGGTTCTATACTGAACAGAAACGTGAAAGTAGTGAAAACACCTCCAGTAAACTTGTATTGGTTTTAAATGCTGCTGCATTTATAGTTTAACTACAGCAAATGCTGTAGTTCCACTTGCCTTAAGACTCACGTCTACAATAAATACTGAAGCTCTCCAATCTTACTGTCTAACAGGAAAAAATGCTCAGCATTTTTTTTACTCCCCTCAGCAAGTAAAAAGAGATAGGCCCATTGCTCAGGACCCCAGGGGCAAAACTTCAGGGAATCTAAAGTACAGGAACCTTCAGGTCAAAAGACATTTTCTTCATGCCTAATCAGAGATTTTTAAGACCAGATCACTTGTTCGTCCTCCTCCTTTTAGCAATCAGAAATCACTAGTCTAGCCCCAGCTAGACACGTTAGGTGCTTTATATAGAGCAAAGAGAGAGCAGGGTCTATAGAGGGTAATTTATCTACCCCTCACACCTGGGTGGGATGAATTGCTCTCTGGAGATACTACCACTTGTCAATGACTGCAGAAGGAACACAGATGACAGCTAGAACAACACTGCTTGACTCCTGAAAGAATCTTTTCTGATTTCTAAAGGCAGCCGATGATCCCTGACCAGTTTGCTTCCCAGTATTGCACAAAGGTACCTACCTGAAGTTGGATGAGCTGCCATCTGACCAGAAGTACAGGTTCTGGCAGTCTGTACTATTGTCTACCTCCTTCTTTTTCCTCCTAAGCCCTATCCAAAAGTCTCCATCAGAAGCTAAGAGATTGTTAATGAATCTTTCAATCAGTCTTTGCTCTGCTTCTGTTTCAATACTGACTAGATGTCCGCCATCAGCTCTGCAGGCAAGCTGTGCTTCTTCATAGCTGATCCTGCGTGAAGCGTCATGAAAATAAACTATTTTGTAGCATGGTGGCTCTGTCCCACGACGACAAATTGTCTGTCCTGCAGAAATGGAAAGACCTGTTACAGAAACTACGGCTGGTAGTAGCAAAACTGAATGCTAATACTTCCATTTGTTGAGTTATGCACTGTGTAACAGTTTATATATTATACAAGGGTTCAAGAAGGCGTTTTAAAAAAATAATATTATTTTTAAGGACTTAAACTGGCTAAAATTAGAGATCCCCTTACATAAACAGAGACAATACGTCTTCTGGGGTTTATGTGCTACTTTTGTGGAGTGTACACTTAGTGTATTATGATGTGTTCATACAGTACAGTTGTAGGCATTGCACTGTAATGTTAGTGACTGCCCAGGAAGTAAACAATGTCTATTTTAAGTCTGTCGTAAGCCAAGGACTTTCTCATGCATGAAGCAGCATAGCTTATTTTGATTATGAAGAAAGGAAAGATCAATGTGAAAAGATACATAATTTAAAGTCATGCACTTGTATGTTTCTCAGCAGAAGAGTCCCAATATTTAGACTGCACAAACAAACAGTTTTGTTTTACTTAGTAAATATTTCTACTCCAGCACAGGACAGACACAATCTGCTAACCTAAATATTTTTACAGCAGAGAAACACTTAGCAACATTTGCAACATACTGTGAACAAATGGGATGCGGGGACAGGTCATTATGAACCCCTCCATATGCTGGCTTTTCTTTATTCCCCTATGACCATTCTAAAAGTGGAATTTAAACACCTTTTTACTGGAATTTTTGAGCGGTTAAGTCCCCAGAAGCACAGAGTCTGCTACCATTTTACACATAAAAGTGGCTGTAGTGCAAAAGCCGTATTTAAAAACACATCTTTAGGCATAACCTGTGTTTCTCTCAGTAACTTAACATTCACACAGGCTTGCTGAAAAAGGTAAAAGAGCTTACCTCTTCTGAGAGATATGTCCACTGCTATTGTAAGAGACATAAGAAAGTTACAGAGACAACATGTTGTTAACAGCAGCAATTGTCTAGAAATAGCGTCACAAACTACACTCGGTTTCTTTTCTGATACACATACACATTTTTTCTGCAGTAACTGCAGAAAATCTGTTTTCTCAGACAAACTTGCCACAGCTTTCAACTACGGAAAATTGACTGTACTTGATTACTGTCTAGACTGCACTGCTAATTAGGTTTCCAAGTATAATTTATGTGAGAGGTCAAATTGATGTGTAGCTCTAACCAACGCTTAAAGAGTTCCTCATGTTTTCCTGTTATCTCCTCATTGCTTATGTGGGATCTGCCTCAAAGCCTGCTGAGCCTTGATAATTCAACACTACAGATAAGTCAATTATACTGAGAAGTATAAATTTCATGAATAGAAATACATATTGAACCCCCCCACAGCTGGCAGCAGAGGCCTCTAACTCACTCCCACAAAAGTCCTACTGCAGACAAGAGCACTATAGAATTACAAATGGATTTATAGATATAATAAAGCTATTTGCCTTATGTCGGATTAACATAAACATCTCATGGGTGACAGTGTTCAGGCTTTCTGCTGAATATGCCCCAGCCAATCATGTCAGCTGGAAACTTCCCACAGACTGGCTGTTCTGTGCCTTAAAACCAGACTAGACTACCTAGTTTGGGTACTACATCAAAAAAATACTGCTGGTTGAAATTTGAGCTGCCGTATGTCATCGATTCCCATGAAAGGCATCTAAATAGGCAACATTCCTTCACACAAAATCAGGAGAAGAGACTCAAAGAACACTTGCAGAAGAAGAGTAAGACAATCTACTGTTATTTGGAAACTCAGCCAGCCTGGCAGTCACCACTGACAAGAGTAGTTCCGTTATCCAGGGCGTCATTGGAAATTCCTAGAGCCGAGGCAAAAATGCAGAAGAGAAGGGTTTCTTATTGGAAGAGGAAAATGAAACTGGACTGTCGGCGTACCCCTTTCGCAGCCAGGAATGAAGCGCTGCTCCCACCCAGAGCAGAGGATGTGGATATCTCTCTTGGTTAGGGCTAGCTGCCGCTGGGAGTTAGGAGGGAAAAAAAT
>JAOEHX010018911.1:0-58120 GCA_025448015.1 Bolborhynchus lineola | reverse complement strand
CTGCACTAGGTAGCGTTGCCTATGTCGCAGCGGCTGTCCCGGGCAGCCAATCCCCCCACCCAGCGGAGCTGCCTTGCCCACCTCGGGCCAGCGGACGAGTCTCGACCGGGCCGCCAGCCCCTTGCCCAGCACCCCGCGCTGCCCCGCACCCCCGGCTCCGTCCCCGCTCAGCGGAGCCGGGCAAGCGGAGAGCCCGCCGCCCCGTACGTACCGCTGAGCAGCCGCGCTCCTGCAGCCCAGCCCAACGCGGCGGCGCACAGGGCCGCGGCAGCCAGCATCGTCCCCGGCTCCCTTGGCGAGCGCTGCGCGCCCGGCTCGCTGCGCCGCGCCGCACTGCCCCATGCGAGTGGCCCGCGGCCCGGAGAGGGGGGATGGAGGGCGGAGAAGAGGCCACCGCCTCATCCCTCCCACACCGGGCTCCGGGCCAAAGCCCAGCAGCGGAACCCGCCTCCCTTGCTGCGCATCTCTTCTCCGGACACATCTGCCTCTCCAGTTGCAGGGCACGTGCTAAGCCAGCGCCTCTTTAAGCTGCACCGTTCCCAGCCGCACTTCAGCCAACCCATTACTTCTGCGTGTTTTACCCCGCTCCAGCTTTACAATTTCCCTGTCCCGCCACATAAGTGACCAGGAGTGAGCACAGGATACACTTTCACTCTCTGCCACGTGTGAGTCATAGAAAGCAAACGTGCAGACCCTCCCCACGCTGATGGGCAGCTGTCTTTAAGAAACTACTTCAGAGTTTCAGGCAGAGCAGGGGAACTTTCAAACACAAATAAAGGCTGAACCTCATTCCCCGTGGCTAGGGAGGTGATGTGTATCAGTTTCTGGGATCGCTAGCTCACCAGTTAAGACTTCAATGGCTGAGTCTCTAAGAGCTTTTTGCAGGTTGCAGAAAGGAGTAGAGCGCCAAAAGGGGTGAATACAGGAGCTTTAAGGGCTAGAGTTTTTCTCAGATACTAGCTAGGGTTGATATTTTAAGAGGAGATTAGTAATTTGATGAAAGGCTCAAAACCTCTACCAGCTGTTGGGAGTCCCGTTGGAGAAAGTAATCTGAGGTCGGTGTTGAAGCTGAACTAAGGCTATGGTTTTGCAGCATGTGTTACATCTGTGAAATGCGGACATCAATGTTATTTTAGAACTGAACTTTTTATGGCTCAAATACAGGGAAGAATGCAAGAACCAAGCATCTGACCTGACTAGCCTGAAGTTGCAGGATGGAAGTCAAGCCTTTATCAAGCCGATCTTCATTATCCTGAAGCTCCACTAGTACATTCGCTCTTTGGACAACTTTTGACAAAGGAAATCCTGTTTGTGAATTACATTTGTTTGTGGAGGTTTTTCCCTATGTTTTATAGACCACAGTAACCAAAATAATTAGAAGTACACAAAATAATTTATATTCTAAATCCACTGGAAAACAATTCAGTATATCTAATAGCAGTGGCATTGCCAAGATGCTTTCTTTAATTACTAGCAAGTAAACATTCTGCCACTTGCGATTTACAGCCTCTCCCATACCAAAAGCACAACTGAGGAATGCACTGTCATGTGACAGCACCAAAGATTTGGCTACCTTCAACGTGAAAATGGCAGTGGCTGACAGAAGTCTTTGTTGATCTATTTTTAAAAGAGATCAGCTGCAAGCATTCAAACACCATGTATAACACTTGACAATAAAACTTAGTGTCTTTATTGTGCAACATTAATATCACTAGGCACAGACTCTTCCCTTTGACATGGTTTCTACTTCTGTGAAGAAATTTCTTAACATTGCCAAAAGCTGTTGCTCTCCATTTATGATTTTGGTAAATTTAGCACTTATGAAATGCATTTGAAAGCTGTCCAGTAAGTTCAGAAGATTTCAAATTCTGCAAGTCAAATATTCCCAGACCACAGCTGCCAGGTACATATTTTGTCTCCCAAATATTTTACCATTGTTAGTTCAAAAGCCAACTTTGTTGATAAATATTTATGCCAATGTTAGCCAGGAAAACCGGGTACTTTAATTGAGATAGAGGGGTGCACATGTGAGAGAGCCCCAGAAAAGAAAATATGCTTTCCTGATGCAAATTATATCAATAGACTATACCTGGCACAAACTTGAAGAAAATACACAGGCCATCTTCCTGTAGAAATATGTAAGCATGTCTTTCCTGTTCCAGAATTCCTTGCATCCCAAATACTTAATTGACACTCTTGCACTTTATTGTCCTTTCCTTTTTCCTGACAACTTAAAAAACACTGAAATGAAACAAGCATTTTCATTTCCTGCACACTGAAAAGGCACTAAACCGAGCCCCACCCCTTGTCTCACAGTACATTAATGTAAGATGTCAGTAAAGAATGGAATTTGGAGTGATTTTGAGCCAAGAAAAGAGGAAAACAGGAAGGTTATAAAAACCACTAGCAATAGTAAAAAGTTTGGGTTTTTTTTTAATGTGCTATTATGGCACCTGAGTATAAAACTCACAATTGTGTCAGAAAAAAAGGAGACTCATGTTTTGTTTCAGGTCTAGCTTTAATGTATAGTGTTTGGACAAAGCAGATATCTTGGTTCGGCATTTTAAGAAACTCGGAGAAGAGGAGCTACTTAATATGAATCAACTTAAAAGCTTAGAAGAGGAGGAAGAAAAAAGAGGCTTTCATGTCTGAGTACGTCATTTCTGCAGGTATTGTTTGAAATCTTGTTTTCCAAGTTACTTCTCAAACCACCACACTTATCAGCTTTTAAATTTCTCTTCTACTCTTTACTATTGAGTAATGAAATTGTATTAATTAGGATATATAGTTCTGCAGAAGGACAGATGTTTAACCTTATATGGGGTAAAAACTTGTCCATCTCTGCTTTGTGTCTTGTAAATTACAACTGAAGGAAAGAAGTGCATTAATATAATACAGACCCCTTATTCTTTAATCCAGCCATCCTGAGCAAAACCATTATAAATCAGTAAGTCTAAAGTTCACTACTACTACTAATAAAAATCCCTAAATGTAGTTCTTCCTTTTATTTCTGAGATTTAGTGTATGATGGCTTTTTAGGGAGCAGAGCATGTGAAACCAGCAGCCAGTTTAACAACTTTGTTACAAACTGAGGTTTTGTGTTTCAGTGGAAGAAAACCAGACGCAACAATGAAAAAAAGAAATAAGGCAATTAACAACGGGCAGGCTATAAAGATTCATTTGGCATATTAAACTGAGAAATATGTAGTTGTATTAAAATAGGCTTAATTCAAGTAACTGAAGTCTTTTCATTATATATCTATAAAATACAGGGCCTTCAGCAAAGTGCTGCCTCAGTCCTCGCTGTCATTCAGACAGCAATCTAGTCAGTGCTTCTGCTGTAGATCCCTTCTCAGACCCAAGTTCTTGTAGTTTTCAAGATTTCTACACTTTCTCATATCTGCCCTATTCTCTACCTGCCTCCACCAGTGATGTCAACTTCCATTCCTGTCTCCTACTCCCTCAAGCATCTCCATATTTGCTGTGAAAATGTTGATGTACCATGTCATGCTTTTGAGATAATTTGCAAGATACACAATCTTTTCTCTATGACTTTTCTGTTCTGTTGTCTTGGAGAGGAAAATTAAGGCCAGCATGTGGTAGCTGACTAAATTAGGGCTGTACCCATACAAAATAAAATGTTAGCATCAACAAACAGTAGGTTATACTTTCAAACACTTTACTGTATTTATAATACCATTGTCTTCTTGTGGTTTTCAGGTTGGATATTGTCCAATAACTGTATTTATCTTGTTTAAACTTTCTTGCTTAAGCTTTTATGTTTATTGCTTCCTATTGTTTGGCCTGAGACTTTCAGAACTACAGGATCCTCTTAGCTTAGGGAATTTGTTGAACAAAGCAAACTCTCCTGCATGCCAAGTAGCTCAGATTTGCAGTGTTTATAGTTTTGACAAACTATACTGGAAAGCTTGTGAGAATCAAGGAATCACAGAATAGTCCAGTTAAATAAACATCCAGAAGACAACAGCTTTGTTGCCATGTGCCTCATTACTATTTCATATAAAATGAGCTAACTGATTAAAATAGGCATTTGCAATAAATGAATTCCCTGTCAGTTTGTGAAATAACAGTGTTAATGCAATAAGCTTTCTTTCTAAAAACCCTATCCCTATAGCACTGTGGAGACAATGTTCACTTCCCAGATCTACACACAAGAGCTTCCAGGTTTGCTCTCCCACTGGACATGCTGAATGCCTGAATTAAGTCTGAAATTTGGATTTGAACTCTTATAACTCCTGAATGACTCCTATGACTGATTATAATTTGAACATTATTCTTATTTCATTCAGTGCATTAATTTTAATTCTCTTATTCATGACCTGTAGTTGTATAAAGTAATATACTCATTGAAATTAATCATCATCTTTATGGCTACCAGATGCCCAAAGCTGCAAAGTCTTGCTATCATCTATTGTTGCTGAACTTAAGAAAAGGGAAGAGTTGGGGAACTGTTGCCAGCTTCAGTCAGAACTCAGAAAGAAGGCTAATGGATGATAATGGATGAGATGCGTTTTGGAATTATTAATTGGAAAAGGAGGGTTGCTGACTTGCAGGAGAGGCTTGCAGACCTCAGCACCTTTCTGTGCTTCTTGCAAATTACTCTCATCTGGCCTGCTTCCCAAATACAGGATAGAGGCTTTTCAGTGAAAATGTGGAATTTTTTATTAAAATGAGGAAAAAAAAATTATAGAGTCAATGCTGTTACAATATTTAATGCTAGTTTCTATTTCCCATAGTAATTTTGTTCCTGATATATACATGGAACACTAATTTACCAGTTAGATCGGTAGGGGCTTTAGTAGAAGTTTATGTTAGTGTCTCAACAGCAAGCACAACTGTTGTCCACATATTCTTTTTCTTGACAAAGTAGTAGGAGACACTCCAAGCTCTATACACTTTGTCCAGGCCTGCAATTTTGCAGGAGATGAACCTCAGCAATCTCAATACCATGTCACTTATTTTAGTTCTTTTCATGACCACTTTAATGCTTGAGTCACTGCATGAACACACGTATATGTGCCTTATAGCATGCTAAACCTTATTGATCCTGTCTGTCAATTACGGACTACAGGAACTGTTAACTAAAGTGCTGAGGGGTCAGATGCATGTCAGATTGCTGTTAGCTTTTGTAAAACTCCACTAAATCAGAAAGCTCTATGCAGTCCAGGAGGATCTAACCTTAAAGGGACTCCAATACTCAGTTATGCCTTCCTTTGGAATGCCAGCATCATCTATAAACTCAGTTTTGATGTTGTCTGCTAAAATCTACAGTTTGTTCTGCAGCTAAGTAGTTTCTTCAAAATCTGAAATGACTTGGTCTAGCAGTTCTTGAATTATATCTCCCTAAAAATAACATGTAAACCTGTCCCTGGGGACAGGCGAAGGCAGAAGCATTTCTATGAAAGCTGATTTAATAATCACCCACTCCCAAATTTCCCGCATCTCTCACTCAATCAACTCTTGGCACTAGCTGCTGCTGGGCACAGGCTAATGGAGAAGGTCTATAAATAACTAAAACAACTAATAAAGAAACCTGTGCTTTGAGCTGTGCTTCAGTATCTCTGTGCCAGGTTTTGTGTGTGAAAGTGTATGCAGCACTGGTGGTTTTTTTTGCCCAAACAATTATCCACTTTTGAATTTGGGCACTCTCAGTTGGCTGCTTTTAGATATTAAATCAGAGCAGACATGTGCTTACTATGAAGAAATTAAGTACTCAGACTACTGCTTTCAGCCCTGCCCCAAACCAGCATGCCCTGATTGGGAATAAGTTTAAGCTAACCATCAAAAAATGAGCTTCATCATTCAAACCACACAGGGCACCAGGTCCAGATGACATTTCTGATCATTATTTCATTTCAGAGTTCCAGTATTCCACCAGGTGATACACAGTGTATGGAAATATTTATGAAAAAAGAGTCAAGATCAGCAGTTCTTACCTAGTGGAGATATTTTTATTTTACTTTAGCTTTCCTCATGCATTGAACTTCTGAAAACCTTTCTCACTATTTTTCTCACTCTCTGAATAAGAAAAATGGGAGGTGAACAAGGAAGTGCTCCTACTACCACTGTCCTTCATAGGGGGCACCTGAACCACGGTGTACTTCGGGGCCGTTCAGAAAGTTAGTGATGCTTGTGTCTGGATCCCAAGGTAGTAGGCCAAAATACCTCAATTGTGCACAGTAAGGGGTGTGGCTTTTCTGTCACCCAGAGCTTATTGGCATGAGACATTATTCATTCCTGAGAATTAATTCCTCCCAGAAACCTAGGCAACAAAGTTTTAGCAAGCTGGGGGCATGCAGTACTTCATACTTACTTGGGTAGAAAGTTATGTCCCCTGGAGAACAGCATTTCTCTCTGGAAAGTAAAATCATACTAAGGGTGCTTGGGAAGGTGGGAGGTGGTGGTGCAGGGAGGGCATAAGTCCCCAGAAGGTGTATGGGTGTCTGCAGAGGGTACAGGGCTCAGGAAAAAGGTGTAGGGATGCAAGGAGAGGTGTGAGGAGGCTCTGGAGAGGGGACCCATGAGGAGCGTGATGCCCCGGCAGGTCACAGGACCCTGGGGCGAGGTATGTGGCCACATATAAGATGCAAGGCTTCAGGTAGGGCCCCTCACCCAGTGGGGTGTCCCCACTGAGTATGGTCCCTTTCTGGGCACGATCCCCTCATGTCTCAAGTGAGGGCCTAGGCAGGACTCGAGCAGTGGTGGCATCTTTGTTCAAGGAGGGAGGACAGCAGTGAACCCATTTCAGAGGGTACACAGCAACACAGCCATCCTGGGAGCCTGGATCAACTACATGATAAGGGTGACACTCCCTGTCTCAGTGAACATGGAAGACCAGAAAACTGACTATATTATACATCTCGAGTGTCTTCAGGCCATTTTCACTCAAGTCTACTCTTGGGTCTCTCTATGAACAAGAATTAGCTGCCATTACAGGCCTCTATTTTATTTATTCAGCAAGAGTAAATGGAGATAAATAAGTGTACGGCTGAGATGAGCACAATCAGAGTGGGAGCTGACGTCTGCAAATTTTGAGAAGAAAGAAACCTTTCATTTTTTTCTCATGCTTTTTAGTGTCCTGAAGACAAAACAGTTGTGAATGAAGTGTGTCACACAGTAAGGTGAGCTTAAATTGCCTTGACAAATGCTCTGATGTCTCTTGCATGCGTGACAGGCAATCTAGTACATTTCACTTGTTTTATTTCACTGTCTTGCTTGTCTGTTGGATGCTTCTGCAAACAGGGCAGTCTGTCTGCCTTCTGTTGTCAACATTCCTGTGTGTCTGATTTTCACTGAGGTATCTTCCAAACCTTTTTACCTGGCTGTGTGGCTAGTGATTGTTACTTTTGGCAATCAGCTAACTACACTGCCTAGTAACTAGGCTGAGAGAAGAGACAGATCCTTTTCAACTCTTACTTTGATGAAGTGTAGGGGTTTGCCAAAACCCTCTTAGAGCAGGTTCTAGCACTGTTAAGTATTTTCCCCATTGTTAAAATTCTTGAATGGTAAGCAAAGGGGTCAGGGTAAAAAACATTTATAGCATGCAATGAGTTTAATATTGAAAATCATTGCTCAAAACCCCTTTCACTTAGTAGGTTGTTAAAAGACATGAGAGCTAAGTGAAAATGATTTTCCTGATACCTGACAGATAAACTGAAGGGTCCAACCAAAAAACTTCTTAGTTCAATCTTGATGCATAAGTAATAAAGTATAAAATGAGTCTTCATGTGGCTAAATTACTTAAATACAACAGACAGCATTCTTGGTCCAGGAAAGTTCCTAAGGATTGTAACACCATCTTCAAGATATTTAAGTTTTCATTTGATATTGCCAACAAATACCATCCACTTCTGTTGGACAACTGAAATTCTGGAAATAAAGCTGTAAATGAGTACACATTATTAGTGATTTTGCAGTAGGAATAAAGATGTTGTAAAGAAGTTTCGTAATGCAGTTTTCTTTACTGAGGTTGTAGCAGGGAATCTTGTGCCTTGTTTTGATGGCAGTGAAGTTACTGATTGTAATGGATACAATCAGCTAACTACACTGCCTACAAACCAAGCACTACTCTTAGGATGGTGTCGTGGCATTCAAACCTAGAAGAAAAAGAAAGCACTTCCAGTAAATACATTAACATACTCTATACCTTCAAATGCTCTTATAATAACAAGCAATTGACAATAATGGAGGATATTGGTCATACCATCCTTAGTGTTTTTCTATTAAATCCAAAGTCATTTTATCACAAATTAATTGCTCTTAGTAATTAAAAACCGCAGTGGCTGCATCACAAAGATAATGTCAGGAGTGCAAAGACAAACAATGACATATTAAAACATAAATTATTGTAACACACCACAATGGAAATGGGAAATGAGTAAAGCTTTGGCATGGATGTAGATTAATTGGTAGCTGCATAGAGATGTAAGTAGAAATACAGCTGCAAATTTCAGCCAGGACAAAATGTTCAACATGAATAACATTCTACCTGGTTTGCAGCATGTCAGCTGTTAGTACTTATATCACAGTGATCCCACTTATCCTTGTTCTCTAGTTGGGGCATTTGAGTTAATGTTCTACTGCACAGGTTATGTGCAATTTCCATTTCAGAAGAAAGTACATGTAACTACAGCAGCAGTAAGAATGGTACAATTTTACTTATTTCCCAGAAAAATATAGGCACACAGATAGTGCTGGAAGTCAGATGTCAGACTGCTCAAACCTTTTACAGTAATTTGTGGTAGCTAAAGAAACTAGCAAATTTGTTCTGCAGAACAAAACTGACTGTGTATAAGTAGTTATAATCAAATACGCCTTGTGACTAATACATGTGTATGCATTTAATAATGTGATAAACGCACTTTGTATAGATTTATCAGGCTATTCCTAAATTAGAAATGTGTCAGAGTCTGTGAGATTACAAGGATAAGTTTGTCTGCAAATTAAACAGTTTTGCTAGCTTTCACCCATAAATACCTTATCGTTAAAATGCATAAAAAGGATTCAGGACTTCCTCTCAAGAAGCTTACCTTGTAATACTCCTGATAAGGACTGCATTTATAACAAAATGTTTAAAAAGATTTAATGGAAAGGAGAAATTGGTGAGCTTCTTCTCTCTTCATTTCCTTCCCTTTCCCATAGCTCGCACAGCAACCTATTCACTCATCATCCAGCAGTCTTTCCCTGGTAGACATGCCCCTGCAGATGGTTCCCTAGGTGGCCCTTGTGTGCTCCATCTCTTCCCCTGGGACTCCTGGGTTGTAGTGTCCCCAGTCCAGGCTGCAGGTCAGCCCCATGCCTGTAACCTTTGTATACACTCTGTCGTCATGGTCACTCAGCTGGGGCTTGTGCATGGAGACTGGACTGTTGCTTTGAAACATCCAGATGGCTCTTGCGATAAGAAGCTTTGTTGCAAAAGAAGTTTCTATGGGCAGAGTCAATAGGGAGCACGGGCAGAGTTTCCATCCTGCTCCTGTGGACAAACGGCTACAGTTGTGTCACAGACGCTGGCTTTAGTATCACATGTGGCAGGCCAGGCACATGCCTATAGGCTGACATAGAGATACTCAGGCATTAACCTGGTTTTATTCATACCAGGAGTCTAGTCTTTCGATGGCTCAAATACCTTGTCATTTCTGAAAATCGTGGCATGCAAATAGGGAGGAGGAATAAACTGACAAAAGTAATCAAGCCTTGATTACATTAGCAGAAGAATTTAAAAGGCTACTGCAATAGCTCTCAGACTGCATAAAATTAGCTCAGGTAGCTTTGCAGTTTTTCCTTTGCTATCTAATTTTAGAATATGCTAGATCGGCAGTGACCAGCAGCAGTTTTTAAGTTTTTAAGTTTACTTTATTGCTTAAGTTGCTGAAGACTGATGATCTTAAATTCTAGCAACATGAGGTTCTCAAGCACTTAAGATTTTCTTCAAGCACACGTAAGCTTTTCCCAATTCCTATATCATAATATGAATTGAAAGTATTAGAAGGTGCCCAGCATAGCTACATAGCCCCATAAGCCACAGTTTTTCTTCTCTGCAAAGGAAAATGACAGTTTAGAGAATGAGGATAAAAGCAAGTCCTGAAGTTAACTGTTACAGATGGAGTAGGAGCCTGAGCATCTTCTATAGTTGTGGAATATGCCACCTTAGTTACATCCCATCTGCCCTGCATGACACTGTTTTCACACTACCGTGGTTTGCTGCCTTACCTGCACAACATGGGTGTTCTCACAGACCTTATTTCACTTTTACCCAAGTGAGTGTTTTCCTTGGGCAGGAGGCTCCTCCTGGTCAGTGCAATTAGCAGGGTCATACTGTCGTATGTGCTTTGCATAATTAAATACAAGTACTCATGGTAAAATCTTTAGCCAGAAAAAATATTTGTAAGTAACTATTACTTAGGGTTTTATGGGAAACCCTCTGAGTGCCTAAGTAATCAAGTAAAGATGAAAACCTTAGCCACAACATGCTTCATTTCTGAAATGCCTATTCTTAAGCGTTCACATCAGGCCCAGAAAGTGTCTACTTATAAAAGCTGAAAGGGAAAAAAACTGTGAGCAATCAAGATGTTAACATTTTACTTTGTGGTTTTGCTTGGAAATAGTTTCTGTCTTGCTTCAGTCCAAAATAATCCTTTGAACAGAGACTGCATGATTTAAATAAAGGTAAGAGTTTTTAATACACAGATACAAGGTTTCTTCTCCCTCCATCTTAATGGCATAGTAAATTGAATAGTGCTGCTTTCATGAAGCACTACTATTGTTTGTACATTGCACTTATGTGATACTTTTGAATCATCAGAACAGTATGTAGCATGACAAACCAAATGCAAAGTGCTTTTCTCTAAGAGGATTGTCATCTAGGTTGCTTTCCCATATGGAAATAGCATATCAATAGTTAAGAGCTTCAGCTGCTTACCTGGAGAAATTGTTATCCAGCATCCACAAGAATGAAATGGCTTGTAGAAGAAGATTGCTACTAGCAAGCTACCCTTTGTTTGTTAGTTCCATGTACTCAATCCCTCAAAGCAAGAAAACTGCAAAAACTTCTGCAGGAGTGACCTTGCCAGTAGTGTTTAGGGAAACAGTGTTTGCTCTTGGTTTGGCCTGCAGTTACTAGAGAAACTGTCTCTGATTCTTTCCCTTTGTAGCTCATGCCTAGGCTTGCCTGGTGACCCAGGAGGCTCATAATTTAATCTGGCTAAGAATGCTTGTGTGGAGCTAGGGGCCTGATCTGAATCCCACTGAAGTCTTTGGTCAGATTTCCATTGATTTCAGTGGGCTCTGTATCAGTCCCATGAATGTCCAGATACTGTAAATGCAGCTGTTTTTAGTGCTTTGGGGTTTATTTTTTGTTTTGAAAATCTGATGGGATATTAACAGTTTCTGCTTGGATGCCACTGGAAATGAGAGGGAGGATGATTTGTTAACTGTTACTTAACAGGTCTCACATCAGGATGGTCTGTTCAAAGTTTGGTTTTGGCATTTTGATTCTTAGCTGATTATTATCCAAACAGAGTACCCAGGGCTATATTTTCCTCAAGTCAGTGACAACTGACAGCATTATGAAAGATGTGAGTTCGATGAATCTGCCTAATTAAAAGAGACAGGTTTTCTTGCCATTGAAATGGGAAGCCAGAAATTCACTCTCTGCTATTATGGCTTCAGTGCCGTTAACAGAAACACTTTTGAACTCCTGCATGATAGTAAAAATATCAAGTTAAAAAGTTCTCAGAACCTTTCTTCTGTATCAGTGACAACCTCAGTAATTAGAGCCAACTGGATAAATTGCTAAGAACTTTGCTTACATTTTCCTGTGTTTGTTGGTATAAATATGTGCAGTTTGTCCTGGGTTTTGCCTCCGGATGTTCAAGAGCTAGCACCTCATTACCTGTCTGATTGCAGTGCTGTGATCTGGTTTCTCAGGTGAAGAGTTTGTTTACTGCTGACTTGCTGTTTATGTGTTAACTATGGGAACAAGTTAACTCAACAAAAGGAGGTGTTGTAGGGATTCAGACATCTCCTTGACTGGCCTTTGTGGAACCTAGTCACTTCACTCTTTTGTCAGAGAATTCCCTAACTCTCAGGGCAGGCCTGGACAAGTTGGAGAAAGTAAGAAGGCAGGAGACAGTTCAAAGTCCCTTGAACTGATCCCATAGGTCCAAACCAGCTTGGCATTAGTTGAGGAAAAGACAGTAACTGGATAATTCCTGAGACTGAACCGTGTCAGGGTCAGGTCCCACATGGAAACTATGATCAAGTTATGGACTCCAGGGCAGAAGACGGACTCCCATTGATGCCTATGCTGATTTGCAGTGGAAATGTTATTTTAGCCTTGATAAATCAGGAATAAAAACAAATCAAGGTTTATAGGAAGAAGTAATATCTTTTATCACATTATAATATGATACTGTGAAAAAATTACTTGAAGACAAAGAAACCAGACTAAATAACATCTTCCTAAGCTTTGGCAAGACAGCATCATCCCTAGAGGAGTTACAATCTGTTCTTGTTCTGATAAATATAGTGTCATGCAATTTTAAAGATAAAAAATACCAAATCTGAGGGCTTTCTAAGGAAACTGTGTTGAGTAAAATCTGCTAGAATTAGTCAAATGCAATTTTAATAAGTAATTAACAAGCCGTACACTATTTTTCACCTGGTGAACATTTCACTTAAATATTTCATAGATACTTATGGGATAGACTGATGGACACAACAGAAAACAGTGCTAAATCAATTAAGTATACCCTAAAAGAAGGAGCTCTTATTTGAATAAAACTGTGTAAATTGGAAATAGCTTTGAAAGCAGAATGCTAATTAACCTAATGGTGCACAGCTGAATACAGTTACATTCCCCAGAGCCACATGATTTCCTGTTCTATATAAACCATAAGCAACGAATAGTAGAAGAAAAGTGAGTGGGTAGTGTTTGGGTGTTGGTCTTTTTGCCTCTGTGTCTGTGCTACAGGTTCTTGTAGCATTAGATGTATTTTATTGATAGCTATTTGAAGCTGTTTATAAAGTATATTTCAGGTTTTCAGTAACTGTGGACTGACATAGGTGAGGTTTGTGTTCTTTATTGTTTGCAAAAGAGCTATATAGTTGTAAGAGCTGCTGGCTGTTGTGATGTATGAACAAATCTTTTAAATTTTCTTTTAGTACTCTGTTAGCATTTTTAATGTAAGTACTTCATAGTAAGACATTATATTATTTTTATTAACCAAAGCTAAATTTATCAGTTGTTTGGCAATTGGGCTTCCTCATCTCTCTCTGGCATGGCTTATGCAAGTTATGCCATATGTATCTCTGGAAATTGATAGCACCTTAATGTTATTAAATCTCTTTAGTGTAGTGTCTCATTTCTGCTGATGACTATCCAACAGCTAAAGCACCTTGTATGCTTAAATTTAAAATGAAGGATGAAATTGCTGCCACAGTCTTCTTCATCACAAGGCTAGTGAAAAAGGAAGATAAGCTGAGCAAGCATAAAATGGAGAAATTTGCAGCTAAGCTGACAGCAGTACTCTTTGAAAAGTATAAGAATCACTGGTACTTGGACAACCCATCCAGAGGGCAAGCTTTCAGGTAAGAGGACCCTTAGTAGAAGGGGAGGGGCAATGGAGTCTTTGCGTGGTATTCAAGGTGTAGTGAGTATCCTTTCAGTGGCTGGAGCCCTTAAATTGGAACCAGTGACAGTAAAATGAAAGAGAACCACTTAGCTATCCCTTAAGCTTGAAGAAATGAATCAGAACTGACAAAGATGCACTTATTTCTAAGTCATTTCAGAGCTGAGGTGGAAATCTTAAGACAACATGCACACAATGTTTTAAGTAGTCCTCAGACTTCTTGACTTTTCAAATGAGAATTTCATGTAATCTAAAGCTGATTTGTGGAGTTGTTGCAACTGCTTTTAATCCTCCTGGAAATTACCCATGAAGTGAGTTGCTGCATTTAAAACAAACTAAACTTTAGATGTATCAATCAGCTTATTATGCTGAATTGCTGATTGGTGCTCTGAGTGAGAATTTGCATCAACAGCCTGACTACATTGTGTGGAACTTGCAAAGTGTTGTGCTCAAATCTTAAATCCACCTGCCTTTTTTTCTTACAAGGTGTATAAGAATAAACAAACATCAGACGAGAGATCCACTGCTGGAGCGAGCTTGTGTAGAGAGTAATGTGGACTTTAATAAGCTTGGTTTGCCAAAAGAGATGACAGTATGGGTTGATCCTTTTGAGGTGTGTTGCAGGTGAGTTAAAAGCTGTGGCTAATGCATGTCAGGTGTCCTATATAAACTTAATCGACTCCAAGGTTGTTAGTGCAGTCTGTATCTGAGGGTATATGTACTTACTAATGTCAGCTGGCTAGTAATAGATGTCCATACTGCTAGTGCAAAGCTGCATTATACCAATACATCACTTTCAGATACGGAGAGAAGAATCGGCCCTTCACAGTTGCGCACTTTGAGGGAGAGGAGAACCCATTGCTTCCTCAGCAGATCAGCTGTGCTGTTGAAAAAGCAGCACTGGACTATTATTCTGGCATTTCTTCAGATGAAGAGAGTTTCAACAGGGAGCCGAAAGCTATCCCTACTGTCAACAATCCTAACAGTGTGTACCAGGTAAGCATATAGTAATGGTATGTAGTTTTCAAGTAAGAGCTAGCATCTGGCCTCCAGGTTCCCTCATGAAGAAAAGCAGTAGACTTAACACTTGATGACCAGACTAATCCCCTCTCTTTTGCAAATGCATGTTAACATTGTCTCATTTTTTGCTGTTTAGTTCAGTGACTACTACAAGCCACCCATATACCCCTGGTCCCATTATCATCATAGGAAGACCTATGTGACTGATGGATCAAACTATATCCAGCACAGGGGTCACAAGTTCTACAGATCAACAGCTGCTTTCACAGGACTGTATGTTGATAGATACCACTGGGTCAACACCAAGCGGTAGATCTGTGTTTGCTCCTATTATAGACTGTTGAAACATTGAGCTATGGGATGGAGGCTGGCACTGCGGAGTTTGCTAAAAACAAAAAGCACCTACTGTCTAATCCCTATCTCTTACTTTGTGCATTTGAAACTTTGGGGTTTTATTATAGTACCTTTTAAAAGTTTTATAGTGTTAACAAGATTAAAAATTAATGAGACTCTATTTGTAAGTTAAAAAGGAAATGCATATATCAATAAATCTGCTCATGTTTTTTATGAAAGCTGTCTGATCTGCTTTCAGTGTCCAGAAGGGAGTTAAAATGCTTTTTGGTGAAAACAAAAGCAAATTGAGGATGACAGATACATCCTCCACATTGTTTTGAACGATAGTGTCCTTCCTTCTAGGGAAGGCAGCAAAGGCAGCTGCGTTGTGAGTAAAACATCTGCATGTCACAAGCAGGATTGCTTCTCTGCTCCCCATTCAGTGAAGCTTTGGTACATGCAGGTGGGCTTTTTGCCTCTAGACTATAGCTTACCTGTCAGAAGAGCGCAGCCTTATGGGCAGGAAAGGGATGAATACATGAAGTTGGAACTGTCCAAAGCTACACATCACCCTGCAGAATGATGGAGTTCTTATCTCTAAGGATGTTTAGCCTACCAGTTTGCGATATTGTGGTGCATAGGGAGATGTTCTCTTAGCTTGGGGCAACTTGAGTCAAACTGTCTTCTGCCTAGTCTGTAACTACAGACATATGGAGCCTGCCCTTTTTAAAGTCTGCTTAGCTTTGGTGTTTTGGTTTTTGCTGTTGTGTTGTTTGGGGTTTTGTTTGTTTTTTTTAATGTGTGGGTATTGCTATCTGGAGCATTCATTAAACTTACTCTCTAATTCCTTAATCCCTTCACTGTAATTACTAGTGGGTTTTTTTTAAAGCAAAATCAAGTTAAGCATGTGTATGGAGTAAGGGTGTGAACAATTGATTCAGTGATTCTGAGAGGGTGGAATAGAGCAGTATTTGTGAAGTTATAATAATCTGAGTATTTACCAGTGTTGAATACATTGATGTGTGAGGTAATGGTAAACCAGAGGCTGCAAGGAGATTATACTTCATTTATCAGCAAAAACTGAATGTTTCATCTGTTTCAGGGTTTGGGTATTGAATATGGGAGGAGGAAAGACCTTCTTCAAGGTTAAGAGCCAGGCTAGTCTTTGCTGGTGCAGGACCTTCATTCCAGTATAGGTGACACTATAGAGCAACTGAAATATTTTGATTTCAGAGCAAGCAAAAGTTGTCTGGGCTGAGAAATTTGCGTTTTGTGGTAACCATATCTCTTGCTCTTGGTGTGCAACTGTGTAGGTATAGTTACTTGAGTTGATAAATGTGAGGCATCCCTGCCCATGGCAGGGGGATTGGAACTAGATGATCTAAAGGTCCTTTCCAACCCAAACCATTCTATAATTACAGCTTTCACTGTCTCGTTAAGTCAGAAGGAAAGTGTAACTGTCAACTGATGTCTGCAGAGGCTTCAGAACATGTAGTGAAGTGATGCCTTAGTTGAGAAAAATATTTTTCTTGCCATTAAATAGTCTTGTGAGCAATTGTGTTTTTTTTTTTTTTTTTTTTTTGTTCTGTTTCTGAAAACTGTCTGAGCTTTTCCAACATCATTTGACTCTTTATTACTTGGATATAGCCAGAAATATTACTTAGGCTAAAGGCTGGTCACATGAACAATTATGTTGTTTTCTCTCCTGATTTAATGAGACTTTAGTATGAAGGAGGAAAATACTCTACAGGTAAAACAAAACCAGAAGTTTATTTTGCCTTAAAGCCTAAGGACAGATTCAGAGGACCAAGTTAGAACCAAACCACTGAGTATTCTCTTGTGTAGCATCACAGCTTTCTGCCTAGGTCTATTTTCTCTTCTAAAGCATTTATTTGTTTTACCAAACAGTCTTTCTCCAGACCAGTTATTTCCAGGTAGTAAAGAAGCAAGTCTTCATTGCCTTTACTGTTTAGAAACTGGTGTTCATCCTCTATGATACGCACCAGCTCTTCAGTTAACACATCCACTTTATCCTCAAGTTCTGATGTGGACAAGTAAGAATGTGTTTCCTCTTCAAAGCTAAAACCCAAAACCAAACAAACAAAAAGTCTGTATATAAATATATACAGAAGGGTATGTTAAAAATCATAGAGTAGAAATGCCACTATTTAATATGGCATCTGTAGACTTTTCACAAGAGCAAACCAGAAAGACAGATTTCACTGAAACTTTAGTTTTCTGTTACAGTGAAAGTGATGGTAGCTTATAGAGAAATAATCACTCTTTCTGTGACACAGGCTAACATCAAATCTAAGCTCTCCTTTGTATAGCACGAGTTAGATGTAGAAGGTTAGCGACATTGGCTTTGCAGTATAAAGCAAGGTCATGATGAAGAGGTGTCATGATTTGTTTTGTATCACTCCCTCCAGGTGGTTCAGTTGTTGTGTCTTTATACAACAGTTAATAATACTTCCTGTCAAATCACTCTTACCGTGTCTTCCATCCAAACCTGCCCTTTTCATAGCTGCTTGGGGTATGAAGGAAATGCTCTCTTTTCTTCACAAGCAACTTGTCATTTACTGGTTCCTCAAGTTCTGTATGGAGCGAGATGCTGTTCTTTATGTTATGCAGTAAGCACAGAAGTAAAGAAAGCAGATCAGTGTTGCTTTTACAAACCTTTATCTAATTTCTTAGGGAAGGTGAACTTTCAACAAAACCAGGTCTCATGATCTTTTTTTATTACCTTCTCAAAGACTTCCCTGTCTGTGAGGCTTTTCACTTTCACCTCAAAAAGTTGGGAGATGCGACTTGCTTCCTCCTTGGAGAATGGTTTTTCCTTTAGCAACAGCTCATTTATTCCATAACATTTATCACCCTGGTGAACTGCTGACAGCTGGAGCCTCAGAGAGAATGTTTCAGTAAGACAAGCCTTTAGTGCCTAGAAAATAAAAGACAAAAAAAAACCCCAAAACCACCAACAAAAGCCCCAAACCTGTACTTGGGCAGGATGTTAATACATGATACGGTGGATTTTTCTACTGTATTGCTGCTTACACCTAAGGCAGAGCAGTGTTCTTTAGTTGTTGAACATGATTCTTTCTGGGGTACAGTGGTTGTGTAGCAATAATAGCAGCTCAGGTAACACTTAGCTATTTTTATTATCTGTCCTTTTAATTTTTATTATTCGAAGTTGCACAAAGATGTTAAACCCTCCCTTTTAAAATGGCTTTTTTTTTTTTTTTTTTACAAACACTGCTATGATGTGATTACTTTTGGAACATGTTGACGTACCTGATGAAAAAGCCTTAGAAAGAGTGGGTTGGTGTCATGGTTGAAGTCAGCAGCAGTGATATGAGCTAAGCAGTGCACAAGGAGGAGAAGGAAACCTCCTGTGGAACTCAGGCAATCCTTTAAAATGAATAGCTTGTGCTTTGAATTCTGAGAAATAACAAATATCCGGAGCTGAGATGAGCACTGCAGTAGTAAGCTCAGCTGATGAAAATTGAAAATGGTTTATCTCAATTTTAGTCAAGTTAAAATATTCAAATTAGAGTCCTGGGGATAGCCATATAGACATGAGAGCAGTATTGTCATAAAGCATTGTTTAATGCTCCATGATGCAAATCTAAAGCATTTTTGTATTCTGTTTCTAGACAGTTTTATATTTATATGTTCTGAACTTCAGGGTACTTCTCTCTCAACATCCCAGAGTAATAGAAATTAATAACAGTGAACAGTCAGATTCTGTAATTATAGCAAGTGCCAATACGTTCCTGGTCTCCATAAAACTGACTATAGAGAATTTGGTGGAAATGGAAGTGGTAGAATTTGGACATGAGAAACAGGGTAAGCAGAGCTAACTTAATAAATGTGCTTTGAATATGACCTTCCTACTGAACAGCTATTCAAGCCCAGTATTCTGGAGTGCTCTGTTAAGTTTGTGTTCAGATATATCTGGAGTATACCATTAACATGTGAGAATTTCTTAGATCAATGTTTTTTCCTAGAAAGCTTCAAGCATATTATAAAATGAAAAGTATGAAACATTTTTGCATTGTGCTTCTTAGTCCCGTAACTGAATGGATGAGAGAATGAGAGCAACGGCTAGATATGAAGTTGACAAACCTGATAAAAGAAAGAGTTTCTGAAAGCATTGCCGGTGGCATTACTAAGAGGTATGCTGGAAGCAAGACACAGGTTAATTTCTGGAGCCTGCAAAGAGAAGGAAAAATGCTTCTGTACAAAGGGTGTATGCACATCAAATCTGCAAAGTTTTTTAAGGGATTAATGGGATAAAAGCTCATTTAAATGTCAGCTTTGATTTGCAGTGGGTTCACTGAGCCAACAACCATCCATGAAAATGGAGACTGTTTAAAAAAATCAGCTAATCATAGTAGTTCATCTTGCCAGTTTTTTCTATTTAAGTAAATGAAAGTCTACTCTAGCTCTGGAGCTCTGGCTATAGTCACCATGATTTTTATTATTATTTAATAGTCTTATGAAAGACCCTGGAGAGTTTACCTAGGCTAAAGCCATATTGTGCAAACTGCATGAAGAAAATGAAAATCTTTGGCCAAGTTATAAAGGAAAACATCACAATATTATGCAATATGCAGGGCTTGGTAATGCAAGAATTAAGTGATGTCCTCAAGAAAGATGCCACAATAAATATAAGAAGTGATCAGGGATTGTGTGGGAGAAAGGGTTGGCTTCAAAACAGTCCTGCACCATTGTGGAAAAAACAAATGGAAGTCATTCCCTGATGCTTGCATGCTAGTCACTTCCTATTTGCTCTTAGCTTATAGGATACTTTGGAGGCTGTTGGCTGAAGAAATTTTATTATAAGCATCATGTGGAAGCATGATAGTTTAATATACATATGAGTATATTAGGAACTTACATCAATGTGTAATCTGAGAAACTGTAGCATGGAGATGCCATACTGATATATGATGAACTCTCTTGGAGAAAGGCTTGCAGGATCAACTACTGTTAGTTCTGCTTGAGTCACTAAGGCATCCTGTATACCCTGAGAAGTACTTGCTTTTTCTGCAAGAACAGTACCATTTCATTAATTGGTTTTATATTTTATTTCCTTTGGCCAAGAGGTAACACTGCAATACACGTGTACTGCATTTCTCATCTTATATCATCATTGTTGAATATGACCCCCAAGATTTCACTTTTCCTTGTGAAATTTCTCATAACTAAGACCTAGAATAGTGACATTAATCACATTAGTGTGCCTCAGAGCTGATCAGCAGCAAAGTCAAGGTTGTTCTATGTTCTTTTTCCCATTCAATGATAGAACACTTTTTCAAAGGAGAGTAACTTTTTGATGTTTGCTCAGCAAAATCTTATCATAATAAGCACAACCAACAGCTACTTGAATGATCAAACTGGTATCTTCACATTTCACTTGGG
This sequence comes from Bolborhynchus lineola, assembly GCA_025448015.1. Lineage (NCBI taxonomy): Eukaryota > Metazoa > Chordata > Aves > Psittaciformes > Psittacidae > Bolborhynchus > Bolborhynchus lineola. The sequence goes on along the minus strand of JAOEHX010018911.1, from coordinate 37,694 downwards.
TTCTTACTTTCTTACATAAAAGAACAGAGTTGAAATTTACTTTTGTCCTGCCTTTGGCTTGCTAATAGCCCAGCTGCCACTGCATGACCTTGGAGCTCATCGTTCACATCTTTCAGAAGACCAAGAAGAAAAGAGGGTTTTATACACTCAGTTTTATCAGCACCTGTGTGAACAAAAATGGGAATATCCATCTCTTAGCATATTTTTTTTTTAGTGAATGTTTTACACGTTGGAATTGCATAGAAGTGTAAGGCAAAATAGGCAATTTTGCTGCTTGGAACATGATATTGAACTCTGGGCAAAGATGTTAACGTTGCAGAGAAAATATATTTCTAACCAAGACACTTTACGTTAACCAATGCACTAGTTTTATCTTTTTTCATGGGTCTCAAATAATAGATGGAAGTCTGTTTAAAAAAGGAAGAATGGTATGTTGAATTACAAGGAAAAAAAACCCCGAACAAAACAAAACCCTAGCTCTGACCACTTCTCGTTCCCATAGTTCTTGTTGGACTGCTGACAGAATATCCCTCCCCCACCAATAGTTACTAAAAATGTTCTTTGCCACCAATGTAAATGAGGAAAAAAATTCTATCTGCCTTAAACTCTATAGTGACTTTCTATCAAAGTGTCAAATTCTGTATTTCATCAGAATTGATAGGATTTTTTCACCCCAACTAATAAATACTTTTGCCTAAGTTCTCTAAACTCAACATTTGGTTTATTGTAAGGGCTCCATCATTGCTAATTCAGTTATAGGCTAGTTACTTATGCAGATATCAAATGTGGCTCACATATTGTTAAGCAACTAAAAAGGAGGTAGTTGGCATGAAAAGAAGCCTCTTGTGAGATCATTTTGTGCACCTCTATGTATGAGGTAGTAGCCAGTAAAACATCTTAAAGTTTTTACCATGCAGAGAAGGTGCTGTGAACTGTGGATTCAGAAGAATGATCCTGGATGCCATCAGGTGTTCTGCCTGCTTCAGCACCTTGATATCTATGAAAACAGTATTTATTAGTTAATTGCTGCAAAGAGTTCTAGTTAGGTTTCTGTCCATTCCTCTCATTGTTCCATATGCTGACCTTGATTTTTCTATGTAGTATTTGGACTTAGGGCATCAGTTTAAAAATCAGATGTTAAGAATTAAAGTTGTACTTTTTGACCAAATGTCAGATTTTTGGAAGAGGTTTGAAAACAGAAATATGTTGGAATCTCTTCAAGGGGCTAGATAAGGAAGTCTTTCTCTGGCATTCTGATAATTTTGTTACTCTTTGAACCATTTGCTTTTCAGGAAGTTCTGGGAATTGCTTACAGGGTGATAAGTGAGCAGCAAGGCCAACTGGACTGCTTGATGCACTTAGTGTGTGCTCTCTTTACTTTTAGTTTTGTTACATGAAGAAATTATTTTTTATCAGTTTCAAATTCATTTTTTCTTCATTAGTTCTGTGTTTAATGGAATTCCAGGACTGTGCTATCCTGCTTCATCAAGCTAATGAGTAAATAAATGCCTGTTTACTTCATAGTGAAATGGTTGGAAAAGACTTTGAAGTATTAAGCGATTGATCACATGTGATAGTGCACCTGATCCTTGTGGAACCTTTTCAATTCAAAGAAGAGCAAGTTCTCCTGCTTCTCAAGTAGCTGCTGATGTTTCAAGATAATCACTATGGAACTGCTAACCCTAAGGCTGGAGTAAGCTCAGCTCTGCAGATGCATAAATGTCATCTAGGTAAGGGATTTAATTTTATTCATGTCCTAGAAAAAGCAAGCACCTATGTAAGTATCCAATTTTACATTTGAATTTTGATAATATCCTTTACTTGAAAGAGTGAAACCCTGATATGTCCTGAGTTGAAAATTCTATGCCAAACCTGACTCACTCTTAGTCAAGAACAGTAAGAGCTGGTTGTCTGACTTGTGATGTATCGCTGGGACCCAGTAAGAATTGGTGATTGATGATAGAGGGCTGTTGCTTTGCTGAGTTTCTTTTCCATTTTTTGCTTCTTTTGTTCTCATTCTCAACTTCTGTAAATCCGGGTGAAAATCCTTTCCTAAGGAAGCTTTCATCTCAGTGCATTCTTTCATCAGGTTCTACAGTGAAAAGAAAGGAGATACAAAAGTAAGTACCTACAAAAAGCACAATAGAAATTTCATATTTGGTTCTATGAGAGCTTTTCTTTACTTCTCCCCTTGGATAAACCTGGGGTCTGTAATTTAGAAACTTCTACTCCTTTGCATTATTCAACTGCCTGAAAACAATATTAAGCAGCAAATACAGAGACCTTCAGCAGACTGTCACCTTATGGAATGAAAGTTCTCTGTCAGTACATACTTTGTTTAGGGCAGACACTAACTGCTAAGTGTGTTTTCTACAGTTAGATTTCTCAAACTCTATAATGATTAGCACTCTGTACAAGATATGCCATTGATGGAGTATCAGTCTTTGCAATCCTTCAGTGAAACAAGAGGGAAGCTGTGTGAAGGGAGGCAGTCACGCTGTACCCTATTGTGCTGTTCAGTATATGCTGTGGAAACAAACCGTGTGGGCTTCAAGCTGACATTTTTGTTCTGAAAAGAAGAAAACTCTCTTAAGCTTGGTTTCTTTGTTCCCTTGTACTTTCGCTTGGGGCACAGCCTACTTTTGAAAGCTGTGCTTCTCCTATCCCTTTCCAGCTACTTAGTCTTGGGTTCCTAATCTCTACATTTAACCACTTTCTTCACGTATGTGTCATGAATTCAGGAAATAATCCATGCAATGTAGCTGCGATCATGTCTCATTAACATTATGCCATTAATCTAATGTACTGTGCATATGACAGCCTGTTAAATTAGAGAAAATTTGGGATTTGCTCTTTTCTAACCTGCAATGGATCAAAATGACTTGAAATAGTCATCTTTGCTCTTTTACTTTCCAGGAAGAGTTTCAGCTGTTCCTTCAGCATTCTCACTTTCTGCTCTCTGAATTCTTTCAGTTCGCTGGCTATGATGTTAGCTTCCTCAGGAAACTACAAGTCACAAAACAAACCATAAGACCTTGGAAAGAGTGATGCTTGGATAGCAAAGTCTTTTGTGCAGTAACAGCAGCAATGCAAATTATTTGGCATTTTCTGAATAAAATTCCTAGGTAATATATCTTTAGTTTTACCTTGTCCTGGATGCAGCCTTTCAGATTTCTAACTATTTCCTTAAACTGTGTCTCTCTCAGTTGTAACAACCTTGCAGTTTGTATAAATTCCAGCACTAAAAATATATACTGTGTGTTGTCCTTCAGGAGATGTGAAATGTCCCTGGTGTCATCACTAATCAATAACTCCTGAAAGATAAAATGGTTGTGTGAAACAGAACATTAAACTTCTGAACCTTCTTTGGTTATCTTACTTTCCCTGCAGTACAGTGAGAACAGATTTAAGAATCAGAGTTTTTGAAAATGCCATAATGGAAGCCAGGTAACTATTTTACAATTCTATGCACCCTTTATAAATAATTAAGATTTTCAAAGGAGTTCTAAGTAAATCCATGTTAAAAAGTGGATCTGAAGTATCTGATCTTTAGTAGCTATGTTCAAGGCATTTCCAGTTCTTTTTGGCATAAAAAGTGAATATAAATATACTGCAATCTGGAGTTAGCTGTCTCTTCTCTAGAAATTGACACAATTCCTGAGAAGTCTGTAAACTTCAAAATGTAGTGACAACATATTGGAGGGGTTCCACATTCTAAACCAAACCATCAAGAGAATTTTACTTCTACAAGAAGCTGTTCCAGGCCTGTGCCCTCCTTTTGGGACCTCGAGGCAATTTTCTTGAGCTTGTAACAATCTTGCAGCATAATGACTGTTTGTCGCAGGTGTCTCTGAGATAGGATGAAATATGCCACGAGATTCCCTAACTTCTCTCCTTCTGTCTTCTGGATCACTTGCATTTCTTTGGCTTGCATCTGGAAAGAAAACATTACCAAGTCCTACAGATTACTTGCAGACTTACGTCGAAGTGTCTAAATGTTCCAGTTCTCGCTGCAGGTTTGGAAGTAGAAATCCAGAGCGGGAAGAAAACAAAGTGCCCTGAAGAACAATGAAATCTATCAACTAAAATGGGACTTCAAAAAGTTTCCTTTGATGGCATGAGTCAAATAGTTGTGAACCACATAAAACATTGCTGAACCTAAAATAACATGGCTAGAGATTTTACTAAAGTCTCATCTCTCTGTATAGCTGTTGGCAAATGACAATACAATGCTTTAGCTGATGTACCTTTTCTTCTGTTTGTGCTTGAAGTTCCAGTCTGAATTCTGCCTGCATGTTTCTCAGTTCAGCTTCTGACTCTTCCTTTAAACCTTTAAGCAAATCCCCTTCCTGATGATGCTTCTGGAGAAAAGCCGCTGCTCTCGCTATTTGCTGTTTCTCTATAGTCTGAGCAATCTCTTGGGCTACTTCTTCACCATTATTTTTGTAGTCAAAACTGTTTAGGATCCTCATCACACCTTCTGGACAAGTCAGAATCTGGAGCAGGTAAGAATAGTTATATGAGCAAATAAGTTGTGTTTTATAGACAAGAACTTGTTTCCAGCAGTGGGTTTGTAGTGAGTGCAATCGGCAGGGCTTTTGACAGCAGGGTTTTGCCTGGTGCCTGCGCATATGCTCCAGCCTGTGTGCCCTACATATCCTGTAGGTTGTCAGGCAGGATGGATATCTGTGCACTCACAGGCTTTGTGAATTACCTTTGTGAGGCTCATGCTGGGAGGGGTGAAACATGAAAATTGTGAAATGCCTCTACCTGAAGGCTGCTGTAGACATCCAGGACTCTGTACAGACATGCTTGCCTCACAGCTTCCAGCTTTACTATCTTTGCTGCTGAAACTTGCAGTATTTGAGTTAGAGAGTCTGGTGAAGGCTTGACTTCCCAGGAATGTAGTTTCTATCAAGCAAAAGAGAATAAGGGGAAGGATTTTCTCACCAAGTAGCACTATGGTCACCAGGATGAGTGAAATCCAATTTCCTGCAGAATTGTGATGGGAAGTGTGAGTCAGTTTGGACTAGTCTTTTCTCTAAGGTTGTTAGAGGCTCCAGTGGAAGCTGTTCCTACTTACGAAGGAATGGAGTCATGCTGCTGGTTTTCCTCATAGGGGTTTTTAAAGTCTGCATGTCTCCTCTACCTGCCTGTTTATCTGTATAAAATTTGTAAGTGGTTTAGTTTCCAAGTCCTCTATTCCCCTGCAAAGTTAAGTGAAATCAGGAAATGGATTAAAAAATTTGGCATTAGCTAAATAAGAGATAGGCAAACATCTGCTCCCAGAACAGATTTATGGACTGTAGAATGACTCTCTGCATTATTAAAAGCTGCCTGTATAAACAAAGTTATCTCAAAGGTGGAATTTACCCACAACAGTGCGTAAATAGTAATAGTACTTTCTTTAAGTTGGCAAAACATCTTTTAAGCTTCCTCTTAATGTTTTCCTGTTCGGACAGTAGCAGGAGTCTGTGGGTATGTGGAGTAGTAAAAGCTAAAAGGCAACACCACAGGTGGGCTCTCAGATTGCATAAATGGCAGCTGGCCCTTCTAGAAAGTGAAGAAGCGTAATGAGATGCTAACTCAACATTTTTTGAGGAAAAAATGTTATTAGAAGAGGGAGATTTTCTACTTTCTTTTCAAAGTTTTTCAATGCCTCTTTGGTTGTCTTATAGGGTTACTCTCCTAGCAAAACCCAGGACACACTAGAGGAAAACCAGGATATATTATAGTTGTAGTTTCATGTAATAAAATCCTAAGATACTGGAGGATAGAATGAGGCCCATTAAAGCACCAAAATCCAAAAGAGAGGTTGTGAAATAAGAAGAAAATGCACATTTAAAGAGGCGAGCAAAAGAAATATACGTTAGCTAAAAAAAAGCTTCATACTGGTAATATTTTTTCTTTTGTAACAATAGCTTGAAACTTAGAGTTGTTTTTCTTTGATAAAGAAAGTGCTTTTCCACCTGTACTGAGACAGTAAAATATGTTTAGTCCAGTATAGGGAGATCTGGAGCATTTAAGTTTTGCCTGTAGCCACTCTGATAGTACAGCCACTCATGCAATGCCTAAACTTAGCATGTGTGTTTGTATCACCCAGTGAAGATTACATTCATTCTGCAAAGCAGTGAGGTGACAATAGCAGGACTAGCATAAGGGAAAATAAGCAAATGCTTTAAACTCACTTGCTGCTCAGTGAAGTTAGAATCTGGGACTTGTAAGGCAAGAAGACAAAATGAGAACTGATGTGGAATTTCTTCCAGGAAATGTAGGGTCTGTTTGGGCAATATTAAGTCTGGGCTGAGACCTGAATGCTTAATTTCTTCCAATTGTTTCTGACGGAGAGTTTGTTCAGCATGGTGGTGGTGTTCTGACAGTCCTTTCAGAAGCGAGTCCTTTGTGCTGTTTGCTTCTGATCCTTTACTGGTCTTCATCCCCTGAAATTATAGACATACCACATGAAACATCTTCATGATCTGGAGCAGCAAAGGAATGAGAATTGAGTCATACTGAATCTGAGCACTAAAAATCATAACCAAAAATGAGACATCAATGTTTGTTTAAGTCATGTAAGTAGATGATTTACTGTGGAATTAAGTACCCAAGGGTTACTGAAAACAAGGCCACTGTTTCTTTTGCCTTCACATTGAGAAACAAAAACCAGTTGAGGTTCTGTTTTGCCTTGCAGTGGTCATAACAGAAGATTTCTTTCTTCTTTAATAAATCCCTTTTTGCCTCAATTTCCTTTTCTGAAGTCGTGGGAAAATGGAAAGGGATTCAAAAAGGTAATGGAAAACTTTCTTTTCCTGTGTATTAGCTGAGAACTCAAATGCAATGCCAACCTTACCCAACTTCCTTTATGGTATTCCTTTTCCTCAGCCTTGGATAATTCATAAAAGGCAAAGATAGTGTTTATTTCTTCTGTCAATAAGGACAGTTCCATATGTGCCAGTTCACAAGCATGCTTCTCAAAGAAAAACCTACAACCAGATATGCATGAGACAGGACTGAAGAGACATCACTAATTTTAAATAGTCATTACTATGAGGTACCTGTAAGATTCATTTGTACATTGCCTGGAGAACAAGCAGTAGACTGTAACAGGTATCTTCTGTTGAGCCACACAAAAAATCCAAATATAAGCCTGCTAGGGATGAAAGCTTTCAAACTTGCAGAGAATATATATATATATTTTGTAACTGAAAGTGCAGAAGCAATTAAACAAGGATTTCTTACCTTGTCTGAATTTCTTGTTGTATGTGGCTGGTCCTTTCTGAAAGTGAAGTGGGCAGAATAGGTGAGGCTATGGAAACTGAAGCAGTTTCCTGACTTGTTTCAGCCCTTAATGTCTCTGAATGAGCACCAGATGCTTTTAAAGTGGTTGATGAGTAGCCTGTAGAAGAAACACGGCAGAGTATATTTACTGCTGGATCATTATTTTAGGTGCAGTCAAACCCTATTACACACTTTGGGCTTTTTTTCCCATAAGTGTACAGTATTCAATACTTAGAGTAGCAGTGCTCTTGGGCTAGAAGGAAAAGCAGTTGAACAGCTTGTGTTCTTCATTTCTATTTGATCATATATGCAGGCAGACTTGTACAATGTAATTTACAACTTTAATATTCTCAGCAGAGGAAGTGAAAGCTTTGCTATTTATTTTTAGGTCTGCACTGCATTTTCTCTTGTCAAACTGACGTTAGATTTTCCATTCTGCAGGAGCTGCGGAACTAAAAATGTAGAGGTAGTTCAGGTGCATAAAAACAATGTGTTTTGTTTTATTTCCAAAGATTAAAGCAGCCTACCTGATGCCTCAGGTGATGCACTACTTTTGCTGTTTTCCTCCAGCATCCCAACAGTAGACTTGAGTAGTGGGATCAGGTTTTGTTGGATGACCTCATGTGTACTGTGTGAGATCCCACAGATGCCATAAAATCTGGTTGTCTGATAGTTTTCAAAACACTGTTGTGACCCAGAGAGAAGCACCTGAAACAGCATAAAGCAGACAAAACCCATTTCATGCCTGGGAAAGGTATAATTGCAAAAAGCATCATGGCATTCTTTTTATTATTATGAAAACCATATATTTTCAGTTCATAGCCATGCCTATGCAAATTGTGCAGCAACTCAAGAAGATGCTACAGCACTTTGCCTCAGCAGGTTAAAAGCCTTCTGCAATGGTTATGGTCCCATAGCTCCCAAATCCCAGAGTTTTCCGTGTCCTTCAAGCTGTGCTTCTTCCCTAGGAAGTACAGAACTTCAGGTGTCCAGCTATTTAAAATCTCTCAGCAAACAGTTAAACTGACAACTTGGCAGTCGGACTAGATGATCGTTGTAGGTCCCTTGCAAGTGAATTGAGCCATATTGTTATATTCTAACATTTTGTCTAACTCTGCTGTTGAAAACTGCTGTTTGAAGTGAAATTTCATTGAATTTCCAAGTGTCAAATTCTTTGATACTTACTTTATAAATCACATTTTGGAATTCTCATTTTATTTTTTTTGTTATTTTACAGAGCTCTGATTTCTTGCAGCAGCATTCTTGGATGGATATTCACATGGCCACTGCTCATGCTTTTGTTAGAAAGCAAGTACCATGATAGGTTTTTATTTGCCTCAAGGTGAAATCAGTACCTTTGTCTGCTGCATTTGGATATTTGACAAGTCCCTCAAATATTCCAGTTTGGTGTATGCAGTCTCCACACTAGCTTGTTGCTTCAGTATATGTTGCTGAGATTCAGAGGCTAGAGCAAGTATGGCCTGGAAGAGATGACACAAAATATAAGCCTGCTTCAAGTGAATTGCGAATTCTGGCTTTCATTTTATTTCTTACACACAATATGGCAAATCTCTAGCTACAAAGCTGGTGTATCTGTAACAACCCTAGAGAACTAGCCTGGATAGCCCTTAAAGATTTTATTTGTCTATTTATATGGTAGGTTGCATTTATTCTCTGTCACTGACTGCTCGGCTCTTAACAGCGCCCCTCAAAGGTAGAGCAGAGGATTCTGTAAACTGAGACGGGATCTTCAGCCCAACTCAGCAGGGACCTCACCTTTCTGAGCTTCAGGTTTGTTACTGTCTCAGTGCTTGAGATGTGGCTGCTTTGCTTTTCTCTCTCTATCAGTTGCATGTATATTCGTTCTTCTTCTAGTCGCATCTTTTCAACGAACTCCATCAGCTTTTCCAGTGCCTTTCTGATCTCCAGCAAAACCTCTATTTCCTGTTCTTTTTCATCTCTGTCAGCTACAAACAGCAAATATTAGCAGTGGCAGCCATCTGATAATCTTGAAATTCACAGAGCAAATCCGAATACGCCTTCTCAATGTGCTTCACTGCACCTACATCCTTTATCTTTTAGAAAATCACAATTTTCAGATACTGCCTCTGTGTTGTCTTGCTTCAGGAGGACATAAGCAGTTTGCAAGGCTTAAGCTAACCTGTTAGAAGGAACAAACATCATAGGAAACTATGTACAACCCCTCTCCTCTGGTTGCAGTTACCCTTTTGTACCTTTGAATAGCAAGGATAATTCAGTAGCCAGCTGGCTACTAAAATATTTTGAGGTTCGTCTCTCAACTTCCTGCAGAGAGGACTCCTCGAGAAAATGGCATATTTCCTCAATGCCTTTCACTTTTTCCTCGTATTTTACCTGCAAGAAATTGAAGAGGAGGGGGAACTTTAGGTAATGTTGCAAACTTGTGAGGTAATGACCTGATGTGATACTCTTTCCTCTGACAGATGAGAGCAAATTTGGTTATTGCTTTTTCCTAGCCTTTTAATTATCCTGATTGTGTAGGAACTAACTTGATATACCCCTGTTTCTGCTATAAACCACTTTGAATTGTGTTGTCTTTGTGTAGCTGGGAATGGTTGCACTGAAGTAGCAACACCTCTGTTTACATTTTTGGTATGCATTGCACTGGAGGGCCGAGTGACTTGGATTCAGAACACCACCATTCTGGGTACAGCATCAGTGACACTTGATTTGACATGTGCAGACAAGACTGCCTTAACAAAGTTTTAAAGAACTTTCCTGGAGCCGTCTGCAAAATAAGCACACCATACCTTCTGTGCTTTTCCCTCTCTTACAGCCTCAGGGACATGAAAAAACAGTGAGTTCAGCCTTTTAAGAAGCCCTTCTTCCTTTTCTCTTCTCCAATGCCAGTATGTATGCCTTGAATTTATTTCTTTTTCTAGAAAGTCCGTCTGAAAAGCAGAGACAGACATAACAGTTCAGATTTTCAGGAAGCTGATAGATTATAAACTTAATTAAAGCTAGTGATGTAATCTGCATTCAACGCTTTTATAGAATCATAGAATAGTTAGAGCTGGAAAGGACCTTAAGATCATCCAGTTCCAACCCCCTGCCATGAGCAGGGGCACCTCCCACTAAACCATGCCACCCAAGGCTCTGTCCAACCCAGCCTTGAACACCGCCGGTGATGCAGCATTCATAACTTCCCTGGGCAACCCATTTTGGCAGCATATATCCAACTTTGTTGACATAGAGGACAACTGCTTTACAGTCCCAAGTCTCTCTGCATTATTTTGGGGTAGGGTAATGATATGAACTAGAGAGTACAAGGATCAGTAGAAGAAAATACAGATAGGGCAAGAAAAAGCTGATCGCGAAAAGAGATGTAAGTAAAATGACATACATGTATTTCAGTTCATCTTGCACTATAAGAAAATGCTACTTATGGGGCATAGAAAGAAATAAAATTTCTTTCTGTAGTGGAAAAGCATCAGAAAGGCATTTCCCAGAGATCTCAAACCTGTAAGTAACAATAGTTTGCTGGAGCTATAATTACCAGATCTGGATCTGTAGCTCTTCTTGGTAAAGCTCCAAGAGACTGAACAGTAGGAATTACATTGTGTGTCCAGGGGTTGGTTTGGGCACCTATAACAGGCCCAGTTTCACCTGTGACTGGACTTATGGTTGTGGCACCAATAGTGATAGGGACAAGGCCTGTGCATAAAGAAAAACTAAGTATAGTACTTAGAATTTAGATCATGAATTCCAGCTGCAGCCCTAACTGGCAGTTTCTAAGTTCAAAAGGAACTGAGAATGATTTTAAATCACCCAATGAAAAACAAACTCAATTTTTCTGAGCTGAAAATGCTATGTACCACGTGTTGGACCACTGCACTGCAGACCTTCGTCTTCAGATAGCATGAATTTATGGCCCCATCACTGAGAATAACATCAGAATAGTTCTCCTAAAGAGTACAGTAGATTTCTGAAGGTCTGAAAGCCACAGTGCGATTTGGTCTCAGTCCTAACTCTCCTTCACTGTTACTCTGATGTTGCTTGTTTTGAATATACATGCCATGAAAACTGGTATTTTCCATTCAGTATTGAGGTAGAAACTGATCTACTTTGGTAGGGTATTTTCCTCATCCCGAAAACAACATGTCCTTATCTATCTATTGTTTACATCATTCAAATCAATTTCATACTCTACCTTTTCCATTTCTGTCTTCCATGGTTCCTGCAAGTGGGAAAGGCTGCCTACTATTCCAGTCACAGTCTATTCCCAGAATTGGCACCATCAAACCAGACCCACCAGGATCTGGGATTTTCATTCCAAACACTGCAGGGATCCACATCTCTGTGCTAGGATATTTGATCATGCCTAGTTTGTTAGAAAAAAGGATGAGAAATATAAACAATTAGTCTTGTGATAAAAAGAACTGTTTTCAAAGGCTTACAATACTGATATCTTGGACAAATCATGTGATGCAAATGGGTGCATTGCTGTAGCCTTCAGTGTAATGACACCTGTTTACTCCTTAGAACAGGCTGGTTGTTTTATACCTACCCAGTTTACCACCGTTACTCTTGAGACTTGAGGCTATTTGCTGTTTTTTCTCCAGGCTTCGCAAGCAATGTATTGCATGATAAAACTTAGTAGTGAAAGTCGTCTTCATATCTTCTACTGAAGCCTTTAGTGCTGCTAATCTGTCTGCTACCAGACAAGTATCTTCCAAAACCGATGCCTTAAACTGTTTTACAGCGTTCACCACATTGGTTTGCGATACCAGCCAGCCAGCTTCCAGCACTGCTTGGTAACTTCCATTGTGGGGCAGCACCTCATCTTGCCGGAGGTGAGCTCCATGTACCCGGGTGATTTTCCCACTCAGAGGTTCAGTGAACGGATCTCCAAGCCGCATTATGTTTCCAGAAGGACCCACCAGCCCACCTAGAGGTATTATTTCTCCTGCAGTCATAGAACAGGAAATGAGAGTCAGAACATCACCTGGCAGCTCATCACTAAGGTCTGATCCTTCCCATTCAGAAAAAGGCACAATGATAATTCAATTGAAGTTAAAATAGGTCTTATGAACAGTGCATGCCTCACTCACTGACTCATGAAGAGCATTCACCTACCAGTGTTATTATCCAAATCGACTCCAAGTATTGGAACAATCTTGCCTCCCTTTGGCTCAGCCATAGGACCCCCAATCTCCAGAGGTGTCAACATACCAGTAAGGGGGTTAAGGTATGTCCCACCAACAGCCAGCTTTTTCCCAGTGTGAGGATGAATCGTAACTCCAAGCACCGGAACTTCTATTTGTGTCACTGGATCTAGCATCAGTCCTCCCATAGCAAACAGTTTTTCAGAGCACAGGACTGGAAGTTTTGTCTTCACAGGTAGGCCAGTGCTGGGACAAACTGGGTAAGGAATATAAGGGAATATGGGCACTTCAGGCTTCTGCCGCTTACCTGTGTGTAGAACCAGAAGAAATTTAACATGGGTATGCAAAGTAATGCTAATGACAAGGAAGCTCTAGAGCTCAGAATGAAGATTATGGAGCTTTCAGAGGATGCTGATAGTATAACCGTCTGTTGTCTCTAGGTCCAGAATGAAAAGAATGAATTTCTAACAATTGAGTGGGTATTTTAAATTTAATTTTTATTTTGGCTACTCCTTTACAGTTGCAAGTTTCTCAGCATATTGTGGTTTGTACAGTTTAATGAACAGGGGGGCTAAAAAGGGTCAGAAACAAGGAATATACCTATCATTTCTTTTTATACAAGCCTTCTAATATGTCTTATCCACAGTAAGTCTTGTATACTAACTGAACAATACTTCTAATGGCATGCTAATTAGAAGCTTTTGCAGATGTTCTTTAGGTTTTGTTACAGGAGAAGTATATGCAAGTATAGCACATTGTGGTTTTCTGTTTGTCTCTTTGCTGTTTGTTTTTTATTTTAACCAGTGCCCCACTAAAACTCCACAAACAGGCAGTTTGAATCGTTATTATTGCTTTGTGGCACTTACCCAAAGCAGAATCAACAGCACAGACCAGCCTGGATACGACGGGATCATAACCAATGTTACCAGCTACATGAAGTACCTTTCCAGTCTCAGGATGCAGAAAACAATCACTAGGGACCGGCCCAGGGCACTGACTGGTCAGCAGCATGGTGCAGTGTGGATAGGGATTTAACAGTCCAGTGATGGGATCCATGCAGACAACATCAGGTGCTCCAGCAGTGCCATTTGAGCCTAAAAGCAGTTTACAATAGAAGAGGAGGGGGCAGGCATGTGAGTAAAGAAACTGATCTTTCTACTGCCTTTTCCAGAAGATTTTAAGTACAATAATTTTAGAAAGCAGACAAACACATCAGATCTCTCTGAAGTTGATTGAACTTATTGAGGCTTGCCTACAGAATAGTTCATTTCCCTCTCTGTTGCCAAGAGATAATTAGCAAGCACCCAGCAAAGATTTTGATAAATGCACATCTGCCATTCTTCCTAAGAAATACAGTAGAAGAGTTCTGCTGATGAATTTGTTTTTGTAACAACCCCTTAATGCACAAGTCATTAGTGGATGAGGACTTGGTTTTCTTAATACAGTCTCTTTGGACATTGCTATCAGTTCCTTTGAGTTCTAGCTATTTTTCATGACCTGTATTTTGTAACGTCTCCTACACCTACAATTCCTTACACATTCACATTATTTTCAAACAAATTTCTTGAGGTTGTAGTTACCCACTAGCTCCTGCTTGGTAAGTGTCCTGGTTTTAGCTTTGTTAAGAAGGTGAGCTCCAATTCCTTCACCCAGCACTCCCCATGCTTTGAGGCGGTGAGTCTCCTTTGTTATTATGCTTGACATCCTACAGCTTGCAACCTCTATCTGGGTTAATAGGCTGAAATTCAAGATATAAAGATGGTTACTTTGCCATTTGAAGATAAGGTTAAACAATTTAAAGGGAGCAGTAAAGGAAGAATTTTGATGAATCTGCAAATAATATCTGCACTTTGACAGTTGCAGAGCTTGATGAGTATCTGCTTTGGCTAATGCAGTAATAAAGGCCACCTCCCTGTTTCTCTCTTTCCACTTTACTTACATCGTTCTGATTCTGCCAGCAATGGGACCTGTCAGAACATGGGGGGCATACTGTCTAGAACTGGCATGATATCCTAGAGCCAAATTAGTTGGTAGCACAAGAAAGGCCTTCCAAAATGTTATCCCAAGAATAAGATGGGAATCTCTTCAGTTTATATTTCTCAGATTTTCTAGGCTTGCTTTACACAGACATGAGAATTATAATGTGATTTTGGGATCAAGAATCCATTTTTGGCTTCCAGATGTATGTACAGCCAACTGCTTCCCACAAATGCTTTCTAGCTAGCAAAAATAAAGCTGCAGTAGAATTTTGTAGTATGTTTGTTACCTTGTGTAGTCTGGCTGAGACACTGTTGTTTGGTTTCCTTCACAAGCCACCTTATTTGTCAGTATCTCTGCCAATCTCACCACCTCTCGCAAGGCAGAATTGAACATGACACAATGCTCTTCCTGACATTTCAGATCATGCTGTAATAACTGTATCTGTTGGTTTACATTTTCCTCATATTCAGCAGCAAGCCCTTTTCTTTGCTGCATCTCTTCTTCTGCCTAGGTGGAATGTAAGATACAGGTATCCATTTTTTGCTTGTTTACATCTGAATAAAACTTTTCTGCTCTTTAATAAAGTGGCAAAGATTAGAAATTTAACAGTTTTTGTTTCACACTTGGGAGTTTTGTAACAATGTAAACAATTTCAGTTCCAATGTTGAAAAAGAAGTTGCAACACACATTCAAGCAGAAGAATTTATGCTGTTTTCAAAGCTGAAACCTCTGCTAGCAAAGCCAGAGGGACAAGAGCTCCCAGAAGAAGAGATGAGATGTGTAGATGTATTAGACAAATCAAACAAAACAAAAAAAAAAAAAAAAATAATCTCTCAGAGATTTATCTGTGTTAGCACAAAGCAGTAGCAACTTTAAAGGTTTTAAAGGCCCAGAAGAGCCTGTGTTTCACAGACATTTCAGTGTTGATTTGCAGCCTATGAAACATTAAATGTCGACAGTTGCAAAAGTGAAGTTTTACGTGGCGATGCCTAAAATTATGAGAGTACTGAGAATTTCATTTGTTATTCTATGTGGAAGCGTCGCTGAGCTCTACCTGCTGCTTTGCTTTTAAGTAGGCTTCTGTCATTGTGCTCTCATAAACCTCCGTCTCTTCTGGGGTACTCAGTGTCTTTACCCAAAGGTTTTTCAGTGAAGATATTTCACTTGTAAGCTTGCGATAGATAGTTTTTACCTTTGGTAGAAAAAGGAAAAATGATTGCATTAGGACTGTAAGAGATGATATAGAGATGGGAAAGTCTCTCTTCAAAATAGATACCTCTGTAATTAAAACATATGCTGCTGTCTGAATTTTCAGAACAAAACACGTTAGTGCTACCTTGTCTCAGATTAGGGCATGATGATTTTGCCATAGTACTCATCTGTTAGCCGCATGCTGTAATTCCAGCTCCCTCTACTGTCCTTTGGACCACAAATGGTATCATTTCAGGGGAAAGCCATAACGAAATGAAAATGATCTGCCTTAAGGTCACTGCTCTTTGCACTATGCCATGTGGTATGGACAACATAAGAATAAAGGTACATATTTGTGTTTCATGTTCTAAAAAGATGAAAGCTGAAACAAATCATGTTCGTAATAAGCAAAGCTTAATGAAATAATGTAACAAAGTTACCAGTTTTAGGCTCTTTCTACATAAAAATAAGTAGCCTCAGAACACAATTTACCTCTTCTTTGAAATGGCCCAGTTTGGTTGTGACAGATAGTGATTGTCTCAGCAAAAGTTCAAAGAAAACACTGGTATTAAATGACTCAAGGTCTATCTGTTCTTCAGACTCCCAAACATCACCCTTTTTCAGGAAGCAGGCTGGAATATGGATATTCATTGATTAGCATTTTTTTCATTTAATACTTTTTTGAACAAAGAATCATAGCATTGTAGAATAGTTAGGGTTGGAAGGAACCTTAAGATTAACTAGTTCCCACCCCCCTGCCATGTTGCCTAGGCTCTGTCCAACCTGGCCTTGAGCACTGCCAAGGATGGAATGTTTACCACTTCTTTGGGCATGTAAAACAATTTAGCAGCCATTGTACGTTGCTAAATGTGGGGCTCTGACTCCATTATATGCAAATAGCCAGGTAGCCCCACCGTTATTTAGCCTTTATGCTATCTGACCTGTTCCATCAGCGCTGCAGGAGTCATCATCCATACTACCTTTGTTCTGCAGCAAGGGATGACATTTTTTAATGGAAAAGACTGTTGATGCATTGGAGGAATAGCTGTCTAGATTATACTTCAGCTGCTGCCTTCGGTATGGAGGGCAGGTAGTGCCTTTCTGTGACCAGCTAAGTTGCTGACAAAGAAGCTGCAAAACAAAACAAGGAAGTTCCTTTTCTTATTTTGACACATTCTATCAATGCAATTCACATGTTATTCACATAACGAGCAAGATGCATCATCACCTGTAAGACAAGGACCCTGATGAGAGTTTGTTTTCTAACTACATCATTAAAGTCATCTGCTCTAAATCAGAACAATTACTAATCCCAGCAGATAAGGCTGAAACCAAGGGGAAGGAAGTGTAGTTATCTGTTGTTTGGATCTGCTGGATGAATAAATCACATTTTCTGCTATTACCTCAGTGGTCTGGTTGCAGAAAAAGCCTGTTTGTTTCAAAACATGCTAGAAACAGGAAAGAATGGCTGTTTGGGGACTTAACAGTCTGAAGGACCAACTTGGTTTTTAATTGTGAAACATCTGATTGCAGTATATTGTGGTCAATGGGACTTTTTTGTGAATAAGGAGCACAAAAATGAATGTCACATGAATGATGACTGGAGGAACTTATTCATGACTGATGGTTCTCTATACTGGCTTTCCAGGACTTATCTATGTCCTTTTATTTTGAGGCAGGCTTGGTCAGACATTAAAAAAAATTTAATTATCATCTCAATGATCCCCTTCCTTCCCAAAGAGACGTGGGATATGAGTTTCCAAATAGTTGTGAGGAATTTTATTATGGTTTGATCTAATGAGCAGAAAATAGGACTGAAATTCACTTTTATCCTTAGTGCCTCTAAATGACCTATGTAGCAGGTGAATATATTGGGACTTTGGTGGTGCTGCATAGATTCACAGGGATGAATTTTACCTCCTGTATAAAACCTGCAGTTGAATTACAGTCTATCTCAATTTTCAGCCCTGTAGATGATGCCTAATGGAACAGATAGCTTGCTGATTAGTTGTGCAAAATTTCATCAGGAAATCCTGTCTTTGCATTTACACTGTCCCTCTTAGCAAAATATTTCATATGCCATACAAATGTTTGGAATTTTTGTAACTACTACTTACTGTCAATACCACAGAGGCAACAAGCAGTACAAGAAGTCCTGTGATCACTGCAGTAATTGCTGTCCAGTCAGGTTTCAGTAGGAGGTCTTGTTTTTTTGTGATGCCCACCTGTACAGCATATCTGGGTGTTGTAGGGAAGAATGGCCCTTCTTCATAACACTGTCCTCCAAGTGGCATGACCCTAATGTACTTAAGAAAATAAGCATAAGAAAGGCTGGTCATGTCGCTGCATCTGATTTAAATATGCATGATGATTTAAACATCAAATGTTACTTTGCCTATTACACTGAATTAAAGCTTAGCAGCAGTTGCACCATTTTGCAGTCATATATGTAGCACACATGCATATATGTAGCACACATGTAAACTTACCTGTACTGTATGATGTACAAAAACTGAAAGATACTCACTATTATTTTTTAAACTTCCCATGTTTCCAAACATTTGTATGGAATATAAAATCCTTTGCTAAGAGGGACATTGTAAATGCAAAGACAGGATTTCTTGATACAGACCATTTTTTTGTGCTGATTGCTACTTAGCCGTAGCACATAGGTACCAGGGTGCTGGAACTGGAAAAGGAAGAAGAGGAATTGTTGGGCTTCTCTAACTTCCTCTCTGAGGCTTCGAAGGTCTCCCCAGTCAAATTCAGCATTTGTGTTGTACAGGTTGTTTCTAAGAGCAGAAGTAAAAATGTCAGTTCTTGTCTCTACCTGCCTTTTTTGGATAGGCTCATAATTACAGCAGAGATTTACTAAGGTATAGTTATCACTTAAGGTTCATCCATGTCACCAGAAAACTGAGGATCAGTGTGAGTTTGGGAGCTGCACCTACAATTGTCCACATAGCTCTACTTTTTACTCACCCCCTGCTTTGTTTTGGGTTGCTCCAATTGGTTCTCCCCAAAAAAGTGTGCAGTAGAAGTGAGCCCTAAGCAGCATGGGCATTTATTTAGCAGTGAAGAGATAGTTGCTGGGACCCCTTATATGTGTTTAATCGCTGCAATGTCCACATGGAGAGCATGGAAACCACATGTAGGTTTTGTTATTGATTACATGTCCCTGGTGTTATTTGTATACTTTGAAACTGGATGAATGGCAGAAATTGAATCAAAATAACCTACAGGGAAAGAAATCCACAAAACTGCTCAACCAAACAAAAGCCACAAAGGAGCAATGAAAGCTTTCATTGCAGTAGGATCTACTGGTTTCCATTTGGGTTAGTTTACCAAAACCTAAACCATAGCTCCCATTAGATCCCAAAACTCAATAACTACAAGAAAGGGAAGAGAACTTAAAGTCGACTAGAGGGATTTTACAGCCTAAGTCAGTGAAAAGTCAAGTTGTAAAGAGTGTGAACAGAGGTCAGAAGTAGCATTAGTGAGACAACAGGAACAGTGTGTATGTATTTAATTTTTCTTATTTTAATAAATGAAGTTGTTTTCTTAACAAATTTCATGCTGTTTCCTACTATGCCACAATGTCTTCTCCATCAAAAAAAAATTTAAGTATGTTTACTAATGAGATTTACACTCTTCCTAATCATGTGTTCTCTTAATTCTATGCTGAAAACCAAGAAAACTTCAGCCTTGTTCTCTGTAGCATGAGTAAAAGTACATTAGAAAAGTTCTACATTCAGCATTTGTACTTACACATCATAAACGGGGTAATGCTCCTTGGAGACAATGAACATGATAGTAACATTAACATTAATGCATGTGATAGGATTTAAGATGCCAGTAAACATGATTTTTGATGCGGCTTTTGAAGGTTTCAGGCTTTGTACCCGGGCACGTTCTTTGTTGCCAGGCTTAACTGTAAAAGCACAGACCTTGTTAAGTTTGGATCATTACTGATCATATTCTGTCTACAGAACAACTGAAGGATATAGCATTTGCTTTTACTTTATATGACTAAGCTTTATACATGCAAATTTTGCTTCCAAAATAAGGTTTACTGTCAAGACAACATGCCATCATGCCACTGGCTTGCTATAGATTTGAGGGTATCTCTGCAGCTGCTAAAGAGGGACTCGAGTCCTGCTTTCCAAGAGGAGTGCAAGTGGAAGGGATAATAAGGAAGTGATCTTGCATGCTCAAAACTAAAAAGAAGATGTATAGAACTGAAGAATAGAGCTAAACTGTGGATCAGGACTACTAAGCCAAAGGAGAGATGTGAGAGGAAATGAGGGAAACTCAACTCTGCTCCTGAGCTCTGTCCTCCCTGCATAACTATCGAGGTGGTAACACACACAGGTGGAGGCAACTTTTGCCCACACAATTGCTTCTCATTGCCCCTGGGGGAAAGGCAAGGAGCTAAAGAGAAGCAGTCTGCTGACTAATGGGTTTGGGCTGTGACTGCGGAGGTTCTGACTTGCAGTGCAGAGAAGGTAAAGCTTTATGTTTGACATTACTATGCTCGCTGTGAACAGTTTCTCCAGGATTTTGAAGATGGTGGCGTCTGTTTGATGTAACCATTGTTATTTTCTACTGAAGCTAGTGCTGCAAATGGTTGATGGGACAAAGCACAATTGAATCTCAGAGAAACAGTATTAAATATGCGCTTTGGAGCTTTCTGGGAGAACTTACCTGAAACTGTTGCTGAAGAAGGCCTATTATTGTCATGTGATGAAACCTCATTTAGCGTGATGTAGTTGTAAAATAGTTGTGGGTCAGGATCATACACCCCTAAAAATCCTTTTCCTGAAGTGATAAAAAAGCATTGGTTGCTTCTTGTTTTCAATATGCTGGGCAGCACTTTTCCTGTTAGTTTATAGAGCATCTGCTCACTGAAGACCCCAAGTAACATTAAAAATCTAAACCCAAATGGTATGCTTTTTAGTTCTTTTCTCTTATTTCTGAGCCTTGCTTAAAATGATTGGGCTTCACTCAATGCCTTTAGGTTTTGTTTGGTGTTGCAAGACCTGTTCCTTAAGTAGCAGCTGGTTTACCTTGGCTGAAGTCAATGAAACTGAGCAAATTATTACATCTTATTGTTGTTACTAAGCTTTCACATGCTTGTGCAAATAGTGCTTTTGGATTATGGCTTTGTTCAGGAGAAAAATATGTTTAGCTACTTCTAATTCTACTTGGTAAACACTCATTGAAGTCTGAAGCCCAAGAGAAAATCTTTATGGACAAAGGACCTGAGAAAGGAGTTCAGGCAAATCTGTTTATCATTATTTTGGGAATGGGAGGAAATTTCTTAATATCTGTCCTTTCCTGTAATATTCAAAAAATACAAATTTCAGGTGACTGTTCTGGGATTGAGAAGGATGATTTTTGCATGGAGTAATTAGTTTGTATTGCTTCATACTATCAGGTTATATGCACCAAGATTTCTTATTGCTTGTGTGTATCAAAGCCATTTAATATACAGATAATAATATAGCTGTTGTTATTCTTTCCCTTACCACTCATTTTCACGATGAATGTTGGATGGGTATGTTTGCTTTGTTCTGTAGCACAGATGTCTTTTAAAGAGAAATATGGTCTTAGTAGAACTCTTCTTAATTCTTCTAAGAAAACAGCAGTCTAATAGAAAAAGAATTCAAAGATTTCTTTTTTTTTTACATCAATTTTGCACACAGTTGCAATATAAGATCACATACAGAAATATGCTATGTATAGAATAGTGTCTGGGGGTTTTGTTTATCGCTTTCTGTAATTTCCTAAGAAAAAAGGAATGAGGATGTTCTTTGATTAAAGGGTTACTAGAAGTCTAGAAAGCCTAGCAAAATAAGCAGACTCTGAAAATGACTGCAGCTTTTACCTTGCTCCCATTTCTATAAGTGATAAAAAGCTGAGCATTTTTGTTTATACAGGTGACCTGAAGAATATCTCTTTGTTGTCTTCTGCACTGAGAGTTACACATACTCTCCAGACTGTCAGTTTGACAAATGCAGAGGCCAAGAACCTTGTCATATCCTTGATAATCTCTGGGGACAGTACAAACCTGCAGAAGGAAAAAAAGGGATAAGATAGCAGTACAAATAATGTCCAGGTGCTACTTAAGTGAGGAAGGGAATCTGGGCTTCCTGTTTCAGGTTGAAGAAGAGGCAAAACCTGTGGTGAAAATACCAGTAACACTTGATTGCCATGCTCTCTGTGCCTTCTGAAGGAGGAGTTTGAGCCTTTAGGGTAGTTTCTGCATGATCTTTGGATTTAACTAATGTAAAAACTGAAATACCTTCTCTGAGCAATAATGAACCCATCCTTCCTTGGTTAAACACTGTCCTTCCTGATTTCGGGAAGCTGAATCTCGACAAACATCATAAGCTTGTCTGACACAGTGTCTTCCATCATTTAAGGACTTCAAATAACCTGGAGGGCATGTGCAGTGAGCATCTCGGGGCTGGAAGATAAAACAGGCATTTGCTTAGGAACCTGCAGTCTCATGCAGATACTATTCTGTACCGTGTTGCATTAAGCACTGCATATTCTCTGACCAGGGTCAGATGAAACTTGGATGTCCGTGCACATACACTATATCTTCCAGCAAGGGTGGAGGCTTGATATTGCCCTGAAGAAACTGGTGTCCCCTTCCCCCTCGCTGTGTAATTGCAAATGAGGCGTAGGATTAAAGATTGTCAATACTAAAGAGAGAGACCGAAAAGAGAAGTGTGGGTGAGCTAAAGAAAATGAAGAACAAAGTGTAAAGAAATACTGGTATGTGTGAAGGCTGAAAAGCTTTTGCAAGACTGCTCCTGTACCTGAAACACCTGACCTTTCCCAAGACAGATGCAGGTCTCTTGCCCTTCTGCAGGCTGCATTGCCTCTGAGCCACATGGAAGACATGCATTTTGGCCTGGCATAGGATTGAAGAAATCCACTGGGCATGCCAAGCACCTGTGCCATATCAGTGCTGCTCTTTCTGAACGAAAAGTTCCGGGCGGACATGGAACTGGTGTGGTACTTCCTTCGGGGCAGAAAAAGCCTTTGAACAACAACAGAAATGCTTGTCAAGTTTTCTTCTGTAATGCAGCTGTATTATGTAGATGAATGAGTTAGCATCTTTCTAGTTTAAATAATGTAGCTTATTTATGTCTTCATGGAACACCTAAATCAGTTAAATGAATCCTGCTTCAACAAAAACATTTGTCCGTTTCATTATTATTTTACTACGCAGCACAGAAAGGAAGTCTTCTGATACGTAAATCTGATTACATTGCATGCTCTGTTCTTGTTGTTTAAGCTTACTTACCTTTTATAATAGGAATTTCAGCAAGCCAAATTATTATCTAAGATCTCCCGTAGCATTCAACAAAATAAAAGTCTGAGTGCATTTTTATTGAACAATATATGACTGAGAAGCATTCTAAAGAAGCTAATAATCTCTGCTAAGTTATCTACAAATACCTCCTGGACAGATTGGCATGTTCTCTTCTCTTCTGTTGCAATAAAGTCCACTTTGACAGTCGTCATCATTTTGAAGTTGTAGTTTCCCATTGCCACAGGGCAAGCTTGAAAAAATAGAGAAAATGAAGAGGAAGAGGGCCATTTCTCTATCACACCGACTAGCTTGATTTGCAAATGTGGTTAAGTAACAAACACGCATAAGGAGAGTTTTCCTTTCAGCCACTGAATATTTAATGGTAAATGAAACTTAAACATGCTAATGTAGTGGTGTAAAATATTAATGGAAGTTATTTAAGCCTACTGTACTCCCCTACAGGTCATATAACAGAAGCTGTACTCTGTCCAAGCTAAAGAATTTACATATGAAATATGACTGTTGCAGCACTGATAAGGGTTTATTTACGACTATAGAAAATTTGCTACTGTAGTTTGTAATACCAAGTTTTCAGGGTCCCTACAGCAGCTGTGATTTTTCAAGGTCTGTGAATCTGTGTTTACCAGAAAGGACCACCAGCTAGTATGGCATACACGGGGTTTTATTTTTGGGATAGGCTGCACAGTTTATGATGAGCATAAACCAAAAACCTGTTAAGCAATTGGTGTCTTTTGGGCGTTTAGAACAGAAAATGTGATTATGCATGGCTCTGTTTCTCAAGATCTGTGGCACCTCCGAGAATGCAGTTCAGGGACCCGCCATGGAGCGCGCTCCGCTTTATTCTATTCCTCGCGGCGTTTCTAAAAGGTGTGGAAACCCGGAAGCACGGGTGAACCCGCTACCAGGAGCGCAGGGCTCCGCTCTGCCGCCGGCTCCCCCGTCCCACAGCAGGGGGCAGCCGGGCTCCTCCTGCCGCCCGCAGCCCGCGGGGGGTGTGTGGAATCTCGCGTCTTGGATTAATGGACCTTGGAGGAACTTCTGAAACCTTCGCCCTCCTAATAAACGGCAGCTCCCCATGTTTCATGAGGGCTGTGTCACACATCTAGCAGAGGCTTCTGTTGTGAAGTGTGTAATAAAATATCCGAGAGCACTTCAGGATGACGCTTCCCACTGTTCTCTTAGGTTTGTGCCTTCTGTGGCAATAGTAAGTGCGCATGTATTTCTTACAGATCTTTCACACAACTACTAATTCAAAGAGCTGAAGTTGGGCCGGACTTTCTAGGGATACAATAAATGAGTGATTTCCAGGTATATTTTGAATGGCAGTTACTGTTCAGCCCAGAAAAAAATGTGAAGAGAGGGTCATTCAGAGAGAGGAGATGTTTATTTTTGGTTTTGCAAAAGTTAGAGCTGTGTCTTAGTTGCTAGTGTGTGGGTTGCCAGAAATTGTTGCTGTCCCTTTGGCAAATACCTGATTTTTCAATGAAGGGTTAGTTGGTATACAATTTTGGTTTATATGGGTAGTAATGGCTGGAGTCCCCAGACAAAGGTCGTGCTTTATAGGGGAACATACAATACAATATCCACTAAAATGGTTGTGTTCTTAAAGCGTGATTTATTTAGATATGAATTGCCTACACTTTAAATTACAAACCAAAACATTCCCATTCAGTGGCTGCCTAACTTTGGAAGTGCCTAAACTTCCCTCCTTGTTTGAGTTTGCATTCCCCAAGCATAGAGATCTGTCTCTGAGCATGCCTGGAATTGCCTCCATTGGAGAAATCCTGTGCATAGGTCTGCCTAAAACAGATTGGAATGCAGGAACTAGATGTGATTCTGCCTATTCTCCTGTCCCTGCAGGGCTTTGCTTTGGTGCCTAGTCTCAGAGCACACCTAGTAAATTCTGGTAATTGCCAAATTAAGGGCAGCCATTTCTTCTTCTTCTTTGTAGTCTGTCTGCCTCTCCCCTTAAATCACAGATAAAGCCACAGCAATCTGCCAGCCAGCATCCATGGAGCTGGAACACTGATGCAGAAATCAGAAATGTACTTTCAATTCCTTTCTTTCCCAGAGAGGTTTCAATCCACATCTCTTACCTCATAAGCTAGTGCATTGCTGCCAGACAGTATCTGTGAGCAGTGGGTGGAAAGCAAAAGGGAGATAATAGAGGAATGGCTGCCTAATCTAGTTGCTCTGTGCATCTGCTAATGTTGTTGTCTAGGGAAAGCAGTAAGTCGTTCATATTCAGCTCCTTCCTTCCAGCAGTGCCTCTGTATTTCAGCCAGCTGCTCTAAGGCTCTGGAATCTACTGGAAATTTGGAATATTCCTTTTTTTTTTTTTTTTCCCCTTTTATTCTAGGGAAGATGAGGTTGGGCAAGCTTCCTATACCTGGGACTGATAGAGTTCAGATTTAGGGAGTGCAGCCTACATAGCATTGTGAAAATGACCCCAGGAATTCCCTGAGGCATTAGGTTTCATAGGTTAAGAATATGAGAGGAAGTTTAGTATCTTTCCTTCATATAGGAAGTATTTTATAGTCTTGTATCTGACTGATTTGCTGCAAGACCAGCGTCCCACGGTAATGGGTCTGGAATAAGGAAACAGGTTGTGATATCATTGTCCCTATTGAATTTTAGGTTAGTGATTGCTCTCTGTCATGAGCAGATGGGCAACTTCCTTTTTCCACAGAACTGATATGCAGTGTTGCTATGTGTGTGTCAAGATGCCATTTTCCTGTCAGGGATTAGAGTTTAATATACCCATAAAACATTTTGTAGCTGCAATAAAGACCAGGAATAGGTGCCTGAGTCATTTTCAAAGTCCTGGATGACATGATGGTGCTTAATCATTAAGTATCTTAACTCTTCAGTCCAGCAAACGAACAGGGGAAAAAAAAAAGGGGTCGCCAAATACAGGAAACTCCAGTTTTTCTATTTATTTTTTAAATAGGATGGGAAAATAAGCCCTATTGGGTAAATAGCCTCTAAAAGCATCATATTGAAGATGGAAATTGGAGGCTTCACACCTCTGAAGAGAGCAAAGCAATCTCTCACTGTTCTTTTCTGGTATGGGACTTGTAAAACCATCCCTGATGCACATACAGTGAACTTGATCATTGGTGATTTTGAGCTATGAAACCCCAGATTCATCTTTCAAGCTGTATGTTGTTGTTAGCTATTTTTCTTCCTGGGCATCGGTGTTTGAGAATTATTTGGTATTTTAGTTACATGGTGTCATAATAAGTAGGTACTAATATGATTTTAAGAATCATAGTAAGGCAGTCAAGAAAAATTTTGGGCTTTTTTCTCTGTGCAGTTGAATAAGGGTTTCTAAATGAAGGGAAAGCTGTGGTGACACAGCCATGGGTGGTGTTTGTTCCTCTGCAAATATTTGACCAAATATTTGACCAGAGTTACACATATCATTTCTTTTCCACACCAAGTTTATTCTCCAGATAATGTTTACAGTAGACTATGACTTTACTAAAGAAGGGCAGTTACCTTTAGATAATGGTTGCTTTAGAGTTATATGGGTTCTTGGAAGAGAAACTTATGCAAATGCTGAAATAGCTTTAAATTGAATTCCAGTGAAAGGCTGGGCTGTGACAGTTGGCACACAAGGTACTGATAGTTTTTGATGGCATTACTCACAACTAATTCTCAGAGGATTTATTACTCTAAAAACTACAACTTGAGCCTTTGCACCTTCCTCCAGGGTTAGGACATAACTACGAACTTGCAGTATTCATAGTGCTCCCTTTCAGTTTTACAGCTGGCTGAACTGGGAGGGGAGGGTAAGGGTAATTATGTGACCCCAATCTAAGAAAAAGTCAGAAGACTTACAATTAGTTCCTGCAGACCTGCTTGAAGAAGTAGGAGTTGTAACATAAAACATGTAGTTATTTTATTGTGCTTGGGTTTTCTTTGTTTTATGGTTGTCTTTAATTTTGTGTGTGTGTGTTTTGTTGGGTGTGTTTTGGGTTTTCTTGTTAGGTGAGGTGATTTGTTGGGGTGTTTTTGGTTTGCTTGTTTGCGATGTACTTAATCCCTGCAAAAGAGGAAGGCATCTCTCTCCACATAAAATACAACCATGTGACAGCACAGCCCAGAACTTTGTTAGGGGTATTTGTCATCTTCAGAAAACAAACAATGGCCATTAAATTGAAGTGTTGAAAGTGATCCAACATGTGGAAGACTCATTTTATTTTCCTTTCTCTTTCCATGCCTCCTTTGGTATATTTCTCTTTCCTATTTACTGCTCATCTAGTTGATTCTTTTTGGGTAGTCAAATAAGCAAAATGATTGAGGCTCTTGGGACTTAGCTGCAGTGTTGGAAAGCCAAAAAAATGAAGACTAATTATTCTGAGATAATCCTGAGTAACCAGATGAATCACAATTTAAACAAATGAAAATACAGGCCAAAGACAGCCAAGAAATTTTCATGTCCCAGGGACAATGCAGAGACTGGAAGTTGCTAGGGATTTTTTTGCTTTGACTTTCTATTTTGGCAATAGCAGTGTCATATAGCTAGGTAGATTAAAACCTTGAGGATATAATTAGCATCTCTGCAGCTGAGCTCTGATTCTGGGAGAGGAGGTAATGTGGGAAGTATAGGGTCACATGGGTTTTGCTTCCTCAGGGAATTAAAATACAAACTTTTATTTAATCTGTAAGACAAGGAGCTGAGGTTTTGTTTTACAATATTGTCCATGTTTCAGCTGGATAGAGCTTTAATTTTCTTCCTATACAAATAGACAAGTATTTCATTGGAGATAATGAGCATAGGAAATAAAAATCCA
This sequence comes from Bolborhynchus lineola, assembly GCA_025448015.1. Taxonomy (NCBI): domain Eukaryota; kingdom Metazoa; phylum Chordata; class Aves; order Psittaciformes; family Psittacidae; genus Bolborhynchus; species Bolborhynchus lineola. Next base: position 9,954 of record JAOEHX010018911.1, on the reverse strand, counting down.
CTATTGAAATGATGTCTATTACATACATAAATGTCATCAAGATGAACTTCAATACTGTAAATGCTTCACAAGTTTTCTACTTGGCTGTGAACTTGAAAAACTGCTGGGTTCTGCAGCACCTTATCTTTTTTTGATATCAGGAAAGGGATTGCGTTTGTGTGTGAGTAATAATTCCAGTGAAATGGAAAGGTCGTGCTAACTAGGACTCCAAGCACACAGCTGGAAGCATTAGAAAATGAAATCAGAAACTGTCCAAGGACTTAAAATCCTGGTAATTTAATTTCTGTTCACTGGTGTATCCTAGAGTTGTTCTATCAGGAAGATATTTATTGATTAATTGAGATGTGATTTCAGCTTGAGTAGTGGTGTAAACATACCTTTTATTCCAGCTCCCTAAAGAAAAGGATCAGAAAGATGGCTAAGAGTCTAGTGAAGAAAATGAAACCCGAAGTTTTAAGGGGCTGTGTTTTGTTGACTCTAAAATGCTTTATTAAGTGTCAGGGTTTGTGAGGATGGAAATATTTTCTGGCCTTTGTGTATACCTTTGAAGGCAGGTTCTTGTGTGTTTTGTGCCGCTAGCAAACAATTACCTGTGAATACCTTTCTAGAAGTAATTGTGAAGTATTCAACAACTGGTTACTCAGCAGCAGCAAAGGGATCCAGAGGGGTTTATTCAAAACAAAACCAAGCCACTCTTAATATTTAGAATCTGCCACTAGAATTTTGTTGTATTCCTGCTGCTTCCTTTCCTTTACATGTGAAGTATTTATTCTGGGTTACGCAGCAACCCTCCGTTACTCAGTGTTATGGTTTGTACATGTACTTATCACACCACATGCATTTCAGTATTTGTTTCAGAGTCTCAAGAAATGAGACTTTTGTAAACTTACTTGGCTAGCGCTAGTAGGCAGAGATAACAAATAGAGATAATCAAGAGCTGGGACCTACCCAGACTGGCTTCTCATACAGTGAAGTATGGCCAAGCGTGGAACAGAGCAGTGCCTGGAGCCTTCCTAATATCGACTGGTTAACAACTCTTGGGTTTTTATACCTGAAAAGTGAGGTTTTATCCACTGGAGCCTAACCTCTTGCTGCTAATGTATGGTGAACCCCAAAACTGTGTGACTCAATTAAATGTGAAGTGGCTTCAAAGCAGATGCCAAATAAAAATTGTAACATGGAAACCCAGGGAAGAAGGAATAAGCATCATTTTCTGGGGATTGCAAGAAGCTCAACAAGAACCCCCTTGCCCTCAATGTCTTTCTTCAAGAAGAACACTTCCTGGTAACCTCAGTTTAAAATCCTTTCTCCTCTTAGAAACCACATGGAATGGAGAATGGAGGAAAAAAGTCAGGAAAATGATGGTGTGGTACTTTGGGCACAGGTGCCATGTGATCTTCTCTTCATGGATTTAAGTAACTAGGGCAAGTAGGGGTGCCAGAAACTCCAGCCCATGTAGACTGTCTCAGCACAGAAGGGAATTCTTTACAGGTGATCCTGCAATCTCCATATACACAGGAGCATAGCATGCTTATCCTCCGGACAAGTGAAACTTCTGAGTAAACAGACTGATGAAGTGTGCAGCAACACTGAACTGCAGGTCCTAGCTTTTGTTCATATGTGGCTGGGACAACCAGGGTCATAGTGATTGCTACAGCTTGAGAGATCTCCTCTCCAGATTGAGTGGAAGCCAGTATAGTTCCCTCCTTCCTTGCCTCTCCCTCTGTGATCCCTCTTCAAAGTGCTTGTGACACGCAATTTTTCAGTTAGTGGGACTCCTTTCTCTAAATTTAATTTCATCTGTCCTGTTCAGCACAGCTGCAGAAACATGTCTTGGTTTGAATTAAATCATTTGGTTTCCAAGTTTCTCTAGCCACAAAGAAAGTAGGAAAAATAAAACTTGATGGGTGAGACTGTTCTGAAAGAATCTGAATCAGCCAGGAGCTCAGCCTCTCCTTCTTGTTTGGCTCAGAAACTTGGCTCCTCCAACCCTACTTGTAAGTCAGCCTGCTTACCGTCACATGGAGAGAGATGGGGAGTTATGAGAAACAGGATGCAGAGTAGTGTGCAGGAAATGTCAATGTTTTTTCTTGAATGGCAGCTGTTGATCCATATCCTCAAATGGGCTGTGGAAAGAGTCTTCTTTGGTGTCCAGCTTCACACTGAGTCTTCTCGTGGTTCATCATCTAAAATGTTTAATTCTTTTTCTGTGCTATGAGGATTTTTATTTTGTTTTAATGTAATTTATTTTCCTCGATGTGTTTTACTTACAATCATGGCATTGTTCTCTGTGTAAGTGAGCAAACAGTTCATATGCTTCTCCGCTAAGTTTTCTTGGATCTGGGAGATGATGGCTTGTTTAAGCAAAATCCAGCAGCCTTAGGCAGTCTTTGATGCAATAATTGTGGACATGCAACAAAGCATGATTTCAAGAACACATTTTAGAGGATAAAAACAAACCAGGAGGTGAATTTTCTGCTGTGCTGAGACTTGGTTGGTACCAGGCTGAGGTGACAAGGTCAGAAAGCTGTTGAATCCCTGCAGATTTTCATATACTTGTGCCAAAAAGAATTTTGGTCCTCTTGATCCATTTGGCACAAGCAGTAGTAAAGAATAATGCTGGAACATTTCTGCCATCATTAGCTACTGAAAGCAGCTCTCAGAGGAGCTGTTTGCTTAAGACAGCTTCTGTGTTTAATGGTCTGTAACAGGTTTTCTTGCTGCTTGCAGAATTTTGTGCTGCTGAATATCTGGGCCAGAATCTCTCTGCTCTGATTCCTGTGTTATTTCTGTTCTTACAGTTTAGATAGCACCTAGAAGAGCTCCTGTGTGTTTGCCATGCAGGTTCTCACTTATCCGTAACATGTCTTCCATAATCCAGGAGCATCCCTCAGAACTGCTGGAAGTGCTGAATCTGATCAAACTGTTTATTCTTATCTTTCTTTGCTGAATTGCTATTAATTCAGTGGTAACGCTTTCACACTGTTTTTACAAATAATTATGCATGCCAATACATATGTGTCTTCAGAGGAGCAAGGAACCTGAGTAACCACATAAACTAGCAAATGGCACTCATTTTGTAATATGGGGCGAGAAGCGAGGTGAAGAAGGAAAGCAGCTTCTCTAAGTATGGCTTGTGTCACAGTTCAAAGGCACGACTATACCTTGTGGGGAGCACATGTAATCTGATTTAGAATGAATTAGCTGCAGGTATTATACCACAATTACTAGCCTGGCCACTATAACTGGCACTGAAGTGTCAGAAGCACAGCATTTGGGTCCCAGGCATGCCACAATCCATATATGCACCCTGAACCTTATGCTGCTGTGGTTGCTGATTTAAAAAAGGGCCAAGGGCTGGGTAGTTTTGAGCCAGGTTGTTAATGTAAATGCAGCTCAGAAGATGTCTGCTCTCTGCTGTATGCTGGACAGATCTAGTCCTGGGAATGTTCCCGCCATGTCCTGCTGCATGTGCAGAGTGGTAATTCTTTTCCCTCTGCTATAGGTATGGTGGTAGAACCTATGTGAATAAATCACAGGATGTGTCTTGAGGTCAAGAAGTCTCTCCTTGGAGTTCAGTGACCTGAAATCTTTTGGGCACCAGGACCATGGAAGCCAGTTTCTGTAATTAATGTGAAAGAGGATTTCATGGGAGCAAAAGGGTGTTTCCAGAACAATAGGCTGGTGTTCATGTGTACATATTCAAAACTTCAATTTAAAGACTGTTGTGGGTGAAGCTATTGAGTTAATTCTGAACATTGTACAATCTTCTGCTAAGATCCTGTTGGCACTGTTAGCTGAGGAGCTTTGAGCTGGGACTGTCTGGAGATCTGTGGGCAGACTTGCAGAGTGCGTGTGGGACTGAAGGAAGTAAAGTTAATGCTATCAATTTCCCTGAGACAGTCCTGAATTAGTAACAGGCTCAGGTTAAGGAGCTGCTTTGCCAGAGAAGGTTTTCGTTTCATGATAAGCGAAGCAACAGCCTTTCATCTGAACCATGAAGATCACTAGGCCTATCTAGCACTGTACATAAAGATCAGAGTTAATTTCAGTGCTGGCCTTGAAAACAAGGAGGGGTTTTTATCTTTTATTGAAGAAATCATCTTTTCTCCCACCTTTCTGTGGTAAAGCTGGTGCTTCTACACAGGCACCTCTGGACTCTTAAAACAGCAACAAAATACCCTTCCTACTTGTCAGCTTTTAAAGTCTGCTTAATTTGCACTTTTTCATGATAGTTGCTTCTGTTGTGAGTGTAGCATGGCTATTACTAGTACATAAAAATGAATAAGTTACATCCTACATGAAATAATACATTTATTGACTGGAAGAAACAATGAAACAATGTAAAGCATACCTGCCAATATCAATGCGATTAATGTATGAACATACTTTACAAGCTAGTTCAGCTTTGAGTATATTGAATAAATGATACATACTAATAGCCAAAGATTCCTGTTCCTTTACCTGAATGGTTTCCATGTGACTAAAGGAAATTGATTAATAATTCATTCTTATATGATAGTTTTCTATACTTTGAGATATCCTGTAAGCAAATTCATTTCTTCACTAAGAATGCTTATTGATACACTTCTCTATTTGTCCACCATACTGCTTCATTCTTGGTTCTGTAATTGATGAGGAATTTCTTGTTCAGTTTTCACTGTAAATAAGGAGTCTTTAATTTCAGTGGGTGTTCGATCTGATCCTTAAACCGCATGAATGGAAGCTGAGTAACCTGGAAGATTGTCATTAATTCTCTTCAAAAGCATAAAAAAGTTCTGAAAGCACAGATGTGAGTTAAAATGCAAACATGAAGGAAGAATGAGTGATGAAGGGAGCAGGGAGAGCAGAAAAAAATTATTAGAGAGGAAGAAAAAGTTTTTATTTCCAAATAAAACCTGGGATAAAAAGTGAAGAAAAGAAAAATCCACATAATTAAAACATGGAGGCACCTATGGAAGGAGGTGGTTGAATATTCTGTAGTGTTCTGTAATTCATCATGAGAATAACAATTTAATATTTATTTTATTAAAGACTTCAGAAGTTTTTTAAGTGTCATGTCTCTTTCTGACTAGAGAAAATCCTAGAGAGAAGAGTAGTAATTAGCTGTTCAGGGCAGAAGAAACATAGGATATGACCCAAATCCCTGTGGAATTAACTAAAACACTGTCATTTTTCAGTAAAAGTTAATTTCTGTTGTGCAACATAGCTCGTGGAGCTTAACACTTAAGGATATCCAATAACAGGAAAGTAACCTTTTTTACAAGAAGAAAATGCAAAGGGTTCATTAAAAAAAATATTCCCCAAACATGCTGAGTACTCAATGCTGGATCCTGCATCAGCCACACATGAAAAATCTCCCATTTACTTCGACAGAAGGTACACACGTGAGCTGACTGCTGGATCAGTGACTTAGTAGGTTACGTAAATGTAGATTGCTCCATATGTAGCAAACAGGGAAGTTTCATAGAAACCAGCTAATTCACAATCAGAAGTTAAAATAAAATGATACTAAGTCTAGGAAGAATTTTTTTGGCAATTATTATCTAATTTATAGGAATTCTACTGAATACTTGGCTATCTGGTGGCACAGAGTAATTTTAGCCCTTTTTTATCCTTTAAACTTGCAATATTGCTTAGTATAAACAATGGCCTTTTAAACTGTTGTTATATACTTAAATTTTATACAAGTATATTCATTTGTTAGATCACCCAGTGTGAAAGGAATTGATTCAAAACACTTTCCCAGACTTCACCTACAATCCATTATTGGTGGGAAATTCTGATTGCATATATAAAGAGCTTAATTTTTGTTGAGAGGACATGCTCAGGCACATCATGTGGATATGTTTTACTTTGGAGGGATTTTTTTTCTCAATAGGATTGCCTGAAAGCGTAACAACTTCAGCCTTGGACAAATTGAGCCAGTCTGCAGGAAGTATTGAAGCTAGCCCATCATATTCTGTGTTCCCATAGCTCATATTTAGAATTACATAGTGCCTGCAATTTCCAGCACACCTGAACATTGAGTGTGGACTGTAAAGAATAATCTTACACTGGTACCTTTAAGACTAGGTTCAATCCATCCAAGCTGGTTGTTTTGGGTTTTTTTGACCTAGGCACCTGCATTAACAATTTGTTAGAGCTTCAGAATGTAAACCACCTGCAACTCAAATGAACTTCAGAAGAGAAGTGCAAGTGATCAGCTTTGTGAGAAAATTACAACCTATTCATTTACTGTTAGGAGCACCTAACACTGAATGCCTAATACTGTTGAAACCTGGCTTGAGGGTTTTCTCCATTTATTGGTTTACTCTATAATTCTCAGCATTGAAGAGATATATACAACAGTCAATTCAAGGTATAATCCATTTGAAGAATTTTGATGTCTGTTCTCTGTCTGTACTTCAGCAACAGTGGAGTGCATGGACCATGAGGCGCAGATAGTGAACTATAGCAGCATTTCCCTGGAAGGCAATAAACCAACAAATATTCAGCTCAATCTGTATGCTTAGTGTTTCTTTAATGCCACATATTTATTGCCCTATTTTCTACTTGGTTTTGGATGAGTAAGGAGTTTTGCAAGCAAAAGAGATTCTGACCAGAACACTGGAGTTTATCTGAAGTGTATTATAAATCACTGGGCATCTTCCCCATCAATTCCATATGATTGTTATATAGCAATTCAGGGAAGGTGGTGGAGCTAGCTACTGTATTACAACTGTTGAGTTGCAAAGATGCTAACTAGATAAAATCAATTTCCTGTCATGAAATACCTTTAAGAATGATGTCAGAGGTCCAAAGATGGTATGGAAAAAAGCTCAGAAAAGTTATCTGTTGATGAGGGACTAGGTATTCTTCTTGGAGCATCCAGCAAACAGTAACTCTGTACAGATAAGGAAACCAGAATAGTAAACTTCCAGCACTAAAAGTGATGTAGGCTTTGTGTCAGGAACTTGTACTGGTTTTGACATGTGAAGCCTAGATTCTTTCATTTACCATAGGTAAGATTGGAGAGTGTGGCACCTTAACAGTCCAGTCAGTAATGAGCTGGATTGAAATTGTTTGTACTATGTTTTATCTCCTACAGAGCATCACAGTTAAGAAGATAAGTTCCTAAATAACTTTAAATGTAGTTTTAAATTTGTATTGCTAATTGAAATCTTATTATACTATTGGTGTCTGTATACTTACACTGGTGGGAAGTCTTACCTGAAAGAATGAAAAAGGACCCTAGACAAAGTAGAAGAGCTGCAGCTTTTAAGCACTTCATATTTGCTTAATCTTGGACAAAAATACCAGAATCTGTGGCAGATAGTACATTGGTTTCAGTACAGCAAAATTTCACCCTTGAAACGTAGTTCTCTGTTAAGCACTCAAAGCTTCTGCTTTTCAGCATTGGTGTTTTGCTTCCTCCACCAAAACTTTAGCAAGAAATGCTGATACTTACTGGATAATCTGGTGATCTTTTGGCCCTATAATGCAGGTTTTGGGTAGTTTTGGTGTTGAATGTGTGTGTCAAGGGACAGAGAAAATGAGCTCTTTCTCTTTTAAGAAGCTGCTGAAGGTAACTGAATATAGTGGCAATACGTGGGCCTGTAACATTCCTTTATTAACATGAGAAGAATTTCCCTGTTATTGCTTCAGAGAGACCTCTGTGTGGCTTGATGTGCTGTAAAATGTTGGAAACGAAGGCATTGCTGCTAGGAGGAGTTTGGACTGGGGACAGGTGTGAGCAGTATGCTGGCAGCACTTGCGTGCAACTGGTTTGCTCTAAATAATAGCAGATATAGCAGTCCCTAGAGCTGAGATGGGACCAAGTGTAGTAAGAGCTCATACAGTGCTTTTCTTCCCAGGAATTTCCAGGGATTTCCTGCCCTATACAAGATAACGCAAAGTTGGAAGCATCATCTAATGTGTTTACAAGATGGTACAGCTTGCATTACTGCATTTAATTTCTTTGGTACATATCCTAGAGCCTGTGTAAAAGTAGCTACAGTTACCTTTTGAAGAATGTTCTGCCCATTAGGTTTATGTCTCTGAAGCAAACGCATAAGTTCTGTATTCTCCTCGATTTTTAAATAGGAAGTGGTAATTTGACATGAATTTAGTACCTGCAAATGACAGCAAAACCCATGGTTGCTATAGAAAAAAGAAAACTAGAGGCTACAGCAAACAGCCTGCTGCTGGTCCTCACCTGTAACTCAGGTTTTCCTCCCATCTGTAATAAGCAGTTAATTCCTTCCAGAATTTGATCTTTGCGTAGTCTGAGAAACCTTCCCATGTCAGTATCAGTATCAGCCTTTTGAGATTCAGTTACTAAGACAGTGTGGGCAAGAGCAGCACAGTGCAGCGGTGTTAAACCTGAGCAGAACAGACCACAGAGAAGTCAAAACATCCAGTGCTTGAGCATCTCACCAGAATAAACTATTCCACAAGGGGCTAACCATAAGAGAGTGCTCTGTTAAGACTGATTGACTCACTTTCTAGACCTTTCAGTTGTAAACACAAAATTGAACATTCTTTGGCCCAGATAAAATCTGTAGTCTGAAACTTTTGGAGTCTACACTAATCAGCTATGCAGTTAAGCTTTTCCTCTTACCGTAATGGTCAGTCAGATTCACTTCCACACATATCCCGTTGTTTTTGCAATTTTTCAGAACCTGAAATAAAGAAGATCAAGATAAGCGCTCATCTTTGACAGTGCCAGAATACCCCCTCCTCCAACTCCATCTTACTTCTACCACATCAGCCCGAAGCTAATTTTCAGGCACAGAAAACCCTCATATATTTTTAAAACAAGAGCATGCATTTGTTGTCTTTTCTCTGGCTCTTCACATGTATTTGTACAACTTAAATGACCAACTTACCTCTAAAACTTTCAAATATCCGTTCTCTGCACACAGGTGGAGTGGAGTTTTCCCTAAGTTGTCCTGTTCATTGACATTAGCTCCCAGGGATATCAGGTCACTCACCATCAGATGTTGGTTCTTTTCTGCAGCAAGATGTAATGCAGTCTAAGAAGTGAAGAATGGGAGAAAATCAGAGTTAAAGGAAAAAAATTGCAGGGCACTCTCTCCCTGTTTCTGTTTTCCTGTCTTTGCAAGGATAATAGTCACACCATGTCCAAAAGAATGTTTGGTGCTTGACTGGGGTTTGAAAGATGCTTGTATGTGATAGAAAATGCCCCTGTCTTGGCAAGTTAGCATCCTACCCGTTTCTCTGCATCTTTCTCGTTGATCTTATTTAGAATTGCAAATCTCTGTGCAAGTGCGTAAGTCAGAGCTCTTTTACCCTGAGCAACAGCCTTGTGCAGCAGCCTGGAATAGAACATAGTTTGAAACAATTAGCAGACAAAGCAGTGGTTAAAATACTTAAAAATTAGAGTGAGAATATATTTTAAGGCATGTGATGTTAAGGTTCGCAAATGCCAATATCTTGGGATATTTAAGTGCTTAATTTGTTTAGCCTCTATATAAATAATGGAGTTGCTGATTTTATGTGTCAAGATTTCTTGGTCTTCCCTTCTTACTATTATGCCATGCCATTCTCTCCAAGAGCAACTTTATTATTCCTTTCTGCTAACAACCTCTATTTCCTTCTCCTTTTGTAAGCATCCTTCAATACAGGGAAAAGAGTATAAGATACTGAAAAATCAAGAGAAGGGAGGAGGACAGCTCAATGTCTTCTATGTATTCAGACTTGCTGAACTACTCAAAAAAATTACAAGTGTTTCTCCTGAATTTAATTCTGAAAAAGATAAATTTCCCCCCTTCCTTGTAAATTTGGGCATGTCTTCTTTTCCTCTTGGAAGAAAACATAATGCAGGCATTGAATTTATTTATCTATTTCTCCCTTGTCTTGTAGCATATCCTTGAATAAGTCTGAACAGCTCTGTTGCTTACTGCTGTTTGCTTTTTTCTCTGGGGGGGGGGGGGGACCCGGGACACAAGG
>JAOEHX010018909.1:0-14315 GCA_025448015.1 Bolborhynchus lineola | reverse complement strand
CTCTTCCCTCTGCTATCAGCCTGGGGAGTGCTTCCACGCTGCCCAGAACAGACAGTACAGCCCAGCAGTGGAGCAGGAGCACGGAGAGTGGCAAGGATGGGAGCAGGCAGGTGTTGGCTGGACACAGCTGGATGAAGCATCTTTGCCAGATGTGCCCTCTCACCAGTGGGGGCACCTCTGCCTGCAGCTCTGGGCCTCCCTACTAGCTCAGCAGAGATGTTTTCTGATTGTTTGGAAGTGACTCATGGGCAGCCCAGGCTGCAGTGCGAGGCAAAGCTTCCTCAAGGAAGGTGCTGACCCAGACTTCCTTCACTACTCGGGAGCTGCTGAAAGAGAGGAGAAACAGCCTGAGTGCCTGCTGTGCCTCAGTGGATGATGTCCCATGGGGCAGGACAGAGGTGCTGCCCACCCATCTGGTGGGAAGTTGCACGGGAACTAACCAGAAAGTGACAACACAGGAGCCAGAGGGCCAGAGGAAGACAAGGGAGCTGGTGGCCTTCCCTTCCTCCTCCTCCTCAGTAGCATCACCGGATGAGCCCTTCCCACTGCTCAGCACCTGGAGCATGCCCAGGGCCAGGCAGAGCAGCAGGTGCAGGGCGCTGCCACATCTGCAGAGAGGAATGGCAGGGATTGACCTGGAGGTGACTGCGCACACTGGCTCCCTTCTAGAGCCTGCCTGCCACAGGCACAGCCACAGGCTCATCCAGCACGAAGGTGCCGGGGGCCTGGGGTTGCTCTGTGGCTGTCCCCACTGTAGTGCCCCGGTGCCAGGGCCAGGGCTTGGAAGGAAAGGCAGCTGAGCTCTGTGTGTCTTACTTGGTGCTGGCGATGACCAGGGTGTCTCTGAAGAGGAGGAGGTCCCTCTTCTTCCTCTGGCCACGGCCCTGGGTCACTCTCACACGCTCCCTGAGCATCGGCTTGGGCAACGCCAGGTCACGGTCAAACCGCTGCTCAGCGCCAGGGTCATCCCTGTAGGACAGACAGCATCCAGCATGAGCAAGGCTGCTGCTGGGGCGCCCGGCTATGCCAGTGCTTCCGCAAGCTGTGGGAGAACCCACCTGGACCTGCAGCAGCAGAGCCACTGCCCTATTCTGATGGGGCCACGAGAAGACTCGCAAGTGAAAACACAAAGTGAAACGTTAATGCTCAGAACAGGAGCACTCATCTACAGGCAGAAGCACCTCCAGTGCCGCTGGTGCTGCTGCTCACAGCACCGTCCGTGCAGGTACGGGGGCCATTGCCTGGCCACCATCCGCTTAGAAAGGAACACCACGGTGACCTGGGTTCTGGAACCTGGGGCCCAGAGTGGGCTGAGCCCTGCGGGGCTCTCCCCAGGATGTCCATGTCCAGCCTCAGCCCCGAGGTTTCCTGCCTTACAACTGCAGTGTCCACCAATGCAAAGTCACGGGTCCTGCAGCCACAGTCTTGTGACTCACAGGTGCAGGGAGCCCCAGGTCTACCATGCACACTGAAGACTGAGGCAACACAAAAGCATTAAATGCCTCTGTCATTTCTTCATCCCCACTTGTCAGTGGCCGTCTTCATAAAGTATTGGTCTGATACTTTCCTTAGGCCTCTGCTTGTTATTAGCATACTTCAAAAAGCCTTTTGTTGTTCTCCGATGGAACACTGAGCACCTTCATCTCTACTTGAGTTTTGGCCTTTCATCATGTCTCCCTCCATGTGTGAGCCACAGCTCGGTAGTCTTCCTGAGAAGCTCGACCTTGCTTCTTGAGAGAACACAATTTCTGTTCCCACCCCAGTTCCAGGGTAAGATCCAAGCTGCTCTTCTGCTGCACCTGTTTGACTTCCATTGACACAATGGGACCGCTGCTCCTGTGCTTTCAAAAGCTGTTTCTTTAAAAGTGAGCAGCTCTCATGGTCCCCTGAGTCCTCAAAAGCTCATGTCCAGGAGACCCTGCCAAGTAGGTCCCTCTGCAGCTTCAGTTCTGCTCTCTTGATACTCAGGGTAGCAACTCTGCTGAACTTCTCCCTCGTGACACCCAAAAGTTTGAGCTCAAGGTCTTTGGGATTAGGATGTCCAAGGCACCCTCCTACCATCACACCTCACATGCATCCCTCTTGAGTCACAAAGAGCAAGTCTAGGAGGGCACCTTTCACAGTTGGCTCACTGAGTACTTGTGGAAAGAAGCTACCTTCCTCAAAGTTCAGGAATTCTGCAGCCTCACTTGTCCCAGCAGTGACAGTATGGTATTCCCAGTGAGGTGTGGGAAATGGAAACATCCCAGAAGGACGAGAGCTACCTGTGTGGAGATTTCTCCTAATTGCCTATAGAATCCTGCCTCTGTGTGGACAATTTGGCCCACAGTGGGTAACAAAGCTGTCTAGCTATTCATTTGAGATTATGAACTTCATTGTAATTTAAGAAGCTCTTTTTTTTTTTCTGTTACTTTTCCTTCATTCTCATGTTTTAAAAATATATTTATTTATTATTGTACCATTTTCCTAGCATTTAGCATTCTTCTGAGACTGTTGGTTTAGTATAATATATATTTTACAGCCATTATAGAATGGCATTGTTATAAGGGAAGATGCTGGTAATATTTAAAGCACATGTTGCTTCATTAGTTTCAGATTTCTGTTCTCCTATTGACAGGTAGCTTCAGTTAAATGGATATATTCTCTCACTCAAATGTATGTGTGTGTGTGAAAGGAAGCGAGAAACAATAAATACTTTTATTAAAATAAAACCTAACAAACAAATAAAAAACTTCAAGTCATCGGATCAGGACATTTGAAGAACAGCTGGTTTTGATCCTTAGCTTAAAAAACAAACAAAAAAAAAAAAGACAAAATCAGAAAGATATACATATCTGTAGTATGATTTACCAATATGTATAGAGACTTTGGCAAAACCAGTATAACAAAGAGCGAACTGTGTATTGGTCATAAAGGTCTAATATGGATCCAGATTCTCAGGCACTCCATTTTTCTAAGATTTTCTCAGTCACATCAAACAGTATTATCTGTTAAAATCAGATTATTACATCAGGTGTTAGTAAAGAATGATTGAAATTAGCCTAGAAAGATTACAAAAATAAAAGGAAAAGCATTTGAAAGAAATGAAGATTTGTCAGAGTTGAAATCAAATGAGAAAGAGCAAAGGAAGACCTCATTGTAAGGTTCAAAAAGATATTTAGAATGTTTGAAAAGAGAGAAAAGTGCAAAAATAGAGAAGGGAAAAGCTGAAATGTAAAAGTATATGGGAGTTCTCAGCAGCAAGGTAAGGGAAAATAGTTGTTAAAAGAAACAGTGAGAAAAGGGAGATAATGAATGTAAAAAAGCTAAGAAGGAACTGAACCAAGGACTGAAAAGAAGGCAGAAGGTTATAGGAAGGAGATTTAAACTGTGCAAGAAAAGTCTCATCAGTCAAGTATGTTTACTTAGCTAATTAAATAATTCTTGATACAGTTTCTAGTGCTCATTCAAGTCACCTTTCTTTTCATCACCCGTATTTGCCCTTTCTTAATTGCCTGGGTGTCACTGTTTAATAAAGGTGATTTTCAGAGTTTCATGTCACAACTGGGACACATCTTGACAGCCTTTCTTAAACAGATTCTAAATCAGAGCTGGAATCTTAACAACTTATGTCTACTGTTCCAGCATGTGAATGTGTGAACAACAAGCTACCTACTTAAAAATCACTAGAGTTTTCCAGAGATATTTTGGAAAATATTTATTTAGCTTAATTTGGAATATGTAAAAGGTAGTTATATGATTCAAATAGACTTGATATATTTGTAATCGACATATATGAAGTAAGAGTCATTTTGTCATACTTAAGGGGTTAGATTTACTTCCAGATTGTAAATTTAGATGCTTAAATGTAAGTGACTGGAATTTTTAACTTCTGTTATTGTATGTGTGTCAATACAGTCTGTGGAGTTTGAGTAAGTCTACAGTTGATAAAGTATAGTTAATTAAACTAGTGTTAGTGGAATGGTTAATCCCTCTGCATTATAGGTACTCAAATGTAGGTGTCTAATCTGGAACTGAAACACCCATAGGACTTGATAAATTTTCTTAAGTAGCTCATGAGTTTTCTTAATGAACCCCACCTGGCTTCCAGCTCCCACTTTGGAAGGGCTGGCTTCTCTCTTGAGCCTTCTGTTACACTTTCCAGTCTTAAGCATGTGCCCTTGGATAACCTAGGGCATTGCAACTGTTCTCAGACACCTATGTTTAGTTAGCTGAACCAACCATCAGGTATCTAAGGCCTAAATGTCTTAATCTGAATTAATCACCAAGGCATCCTTTATAATTGATGAAGTGAAATGGGTACTTGTAAGGAGTAATATATCTGACCTATTTTTAGGATGAGGTGAATTTTATTTTTAAAAGACCCTATTTCTTTTCAGTCAGGACAATGAAGCCTAGGGGAACTAGCCTGAATATAAGGATGTACATTATAGAAAACTAAATTTAATTGAATGAGTCCTGTCCTGTAGGGATGTAAGTCATCTTGTAACGACAGGATGACTTCAATTAAAGTTATCATATTAATTTCTTTTCAGTAGAACAGACAAACAAGTAAGCTAGACATTTCTTTTCAGTAGAACAGACAAACAAGTAAGCTAGTGATTCAGTGTTAGACAACAGGGGATACAGAGAAATTTTCTGTGAATACCAGCTAGCACTCAATTTACTGAAGTAATTAAATGAGAAAACACAGGTTTCCCCTTTTTTCATGCAACACTCACATGCAGTTAAACAAGACAGATTTTCACCAAAAAACTGTGATACCTCTGACTCATACCAAATCGACAGCAAAGTAGGTATTCAGGAAACTCACTTATAATGATGCACTCCTCTCCATGTCCAGGAGAGTACCCAAACAAGCATGGAGAGGGACCCTGGGTCATAGTTTTCTGGATTTCACTGTTTGGTCTCTTTCCCACTAATAGAGATCAGAAATCGATTTGAATAAGTTTGGAATTTTTTTATCTGGATGTTCTATGTCCTAAACCAGTGACCTGATCACCTTACTGGAGTGTGAAAGATAGATATCAGCTAGTAAGCTCAACTTAGTGTTACATTAGATGCCTGAGAATCTAATCAGACACTTTGAGTGGTTTAGGACTTTAGGTAAATTTTGGGTATCTATGCACTCATATTTTGGTCTTCTGGTGCTGTAAATAGTTATATATGTACATATATATGTACATCCAAAATAGCTTTCACAAAAGTATATTGCACAGTTGCAGCTTTAATGTAGTACAGTGTATGAGAAGAGTTAGCAATGAGAGACCATCTATTTATGTATGCTCTTATCAACAACACTTCTAGAAGTAACAGATCTCCAATATTATAATGGATTATGCAGGAGCAGAGAGGGTATTGTGCCATAATTCTGACATAATCTGTACTTTTTCATGGCATGACACTCCCTGTTTACAGTATGTGATTTCTTTTACCATATATGTCATACATTTTCTCCTTTTCAACCATATAAAAACAAGTAAAGCCTGATTCAAGCCATAGAATGCATCGTGTACTATTAGCAGAATGAATAGCAGATATATTGTGTATTGCCTGAAAAATAAGATTAGTTGCTTTTTGTTTAAAGAATATGCACATTACTATAAAGGGCTGGCAATGTTTTACCCAGTGCTAATTATTTCAATAAAACTCCTACTCTTCACACAAATCTCCTAAATTTACTGCTTATTTTAAATTCCTAATAATTTTCTTCGAATATGATAGTAATTATTATTCCATTTGGGGTCTATTTTTTTTCCACCACTTTTAAGTGATTACCCTTGATTTTAAAGAAACAGAATCACTGAGTCATAAAGTCATTAGGGTTGGAAAAGACCTTAAAGACCACGGGCAGGGACACCTCACGCTAGACCATGTTTCTCAAGGCTCTGTCCAACCTGTCCTTGTACACTGCCAGGGAAAGGGCATTCACAACTTCCTTGGGCAACCTGTTCCAGTGCCTCACCACCCTCATAGTAAAGAACATAAGTGCATAATATGAAATACAAGAATGCATTAAAAAAAAAAAAAATCTATGGATTTTTATTTTTTTCTTAAACACAGAAGCTTTCAGGAGCAGAAGGGAGCAGTAGATGATCTTATTTTACTTAATCTTCTGTTAATAATTCACAAAGGTTTTGAATGAAGTAATTAAACTTAACCCTGGTACAACAGTGTTTCATGTACATTGAAACAGTTTGTGCATCATTTCAGCTCAGACAATCGCTTTCATTAAGAAGTCAGGAAATATTTTGCTGACACAAAGCATAGTATCGTGAATTATTTTCTTCCATGGAACCTATTTCTTCTTGCTCTTGCACAAAACTCTAGGAAATTTTTGCTTTAAGTAGCATTGTCAAGTACTCTAATAATATTTAAGCTAAGAAAACTAGTTTTCCTTTTATTTCCCCCTCTCCTTCAGTTCTTCTTACAGCATTTTTCTTATATCACTTCAGAATTTGGGGATGAAGATGTTATTTAGTATTTCTGAAATACCAGTGCAAATACAGCCACACTGAGTAAGGGTTATAGCCCATATAGGGTAGAACACTATCAGTGCAAAGTGCTATTAAATGAGCTGAGTACTATTTTTAATTTAATCCTCTGACTTCTTTGTTTGAGACTATAGTTATCTAAAATAAATACTGGAAGAGCGAGCCTCAAATCAGCAGTAGAACTCAAAGCAATCTGCTGAATCTACAGGGGAGGAGAAAACTCCTATTTTTTTAAATATTATAATACTTGTCTGCCTTCAAACTTTACTTTTTTTTTCTTACTTGTTTGCTTTGACAAGATAGACATCATGCACTCTTGGTGTAAATTAAAGCTATATTCTTTATCTTACTCATATTGGTTTAGTATATCTAATTTTTAATTACATTAACAAATCCACATAGTAATCTCATGATGATAAAAGAGTTATAAAAGTAATTTTAGTTTCCTTTTCCTCTTTTCAGGGAACAAATCTTCCAGAATTTTCTAAGCTCAGTGCCTCAACTATTTGACACATCTTTATTAATGTAACCTAGTAAAAATGTCAAACATGTACAGTTTGCAAAGATAACAGCAGTGTAAAACTGCAAGTATTTAGTTCTTTTAAACTTTCTGATACTTTAAGGTATGAATACATGACTAATAAATGGTACATTGCAGATTTGGTCTATGCAGTCTTACTTGACATTATAGGAATGGTGACAGTTTTAGGCATTAAACAAAAGACAGCGCTTTCTTAATTGCATAGCTGTTAAATAATTGCTAAAAAGTTGATAAGTAGATTCCTCAGATTAATTTCCTTTTTAATTAAATAATGCAAATACACTTTAAGTGATTCAAATAGTCTTTAAAGGGGATAATTAGCAAGTTATCACTTTCAACATTAAAAAGAAATTTGCAAGTAAAGTATAAGTTCCTGAACACCACAACTATTCTGATTGTTTTGAGAAGACAAAAGAAATATGAATTCCAGAAGACAACTTGTCTTCCAAGAAGTTGAAGCACTCTTCTACTCAGTAGATTTCTGAAGAGGAGTAGAAAATTTTTGAATTTACTGTCTGGGAACTTTTAAGAAATTACAATGTATAGTTTAATTAAAATAATGCAAAGTCAGTGGGGTGTTTTATTTTTGTTTGTTTGTTGTTTTTTTTTTCCCTGTACAGTTAAAGTGCCTGAAGTATCGCCCATGTGAGGAAAGGCTGAGGGAGCTGGGACTGTTTATCCTGGATAAGGATCTCATCAATGCATATAAATACCTGAAGGGAGAGTACAGAAACAACAGAGCCAGGCTTTTTTCAGTGGTGTCCAGTAATCGGACCAAAGCAATGGTCACAAACTGAAAAACAGGAGGCTCCCTCTGAACATAAGGAAACACTAACTGGGACAGTGATGGAGCACTAAAATCAGTTTCCCAGTGGGGTTATGGAGTCTAGATCCTTGAAGATATTCAAAAGCTGCGTACACAAGATGCTGAGCAACAGGCTATAAGTTGCCCTCCTCTACCAGGGGGATTGGACCAGATGACCAACGATTCTGTGATTATATGAAAAGGATATCTATAAAGATCACAGAAGATGAAGTGACTTTCTGAAGGGCATTAGCATAGCTGGGATTAAAAAGGATGACTTTTATACCTTTAGCAGCTGCCTGTAGACCAGTCTTCTAATAGTGAGTACCTAATAGGGGTTCCTGTTATTGCTGGGGGGATGGTGTGTTTATGTCCTAGCCTTTTTTTCTAGTAGTCTGCATTGTGGGAAGGAGGGTTCACTTATTTTATCACTGTTTGGCCTATCTTCACTTTCAGCAGTTTGGGAAGAAGGATCCTGGATTTTGGCAGCTCTCTGTGGGCTAATTTTATGTGTTTAGGCAGGCATAATTGTAGAGGGAAAGGGAGATTAACAGCTCTTCCTACCTCAGCAGTTTTTTTTTTTTGTGGAGTTATTCATTTGCCCATTTGTTTTTCTTAAATCTGGACCCCTGTTGCCAGATGCTTCTGGAAGCTTCCAGGAGCTCCTGCCAGTTAGTGGCATCTGCCAGCCATTTCCTGGCAGAATGGTTCTTGGCCTGAGATGTCCTGCTTCTCCCACTGTAGTTGACACGACATAGGAGACCTGGGCCTGGCTGCTGAGTTCAATCTAAATAAAATTCACATTAAAAGTACTGCAGAAGCTGGTGCAAATGGGTTTGAGGCTCTACTGACTTAATGTGAATCTAACCGGTTTTCTCGTAATTCTTTGTTGTTAGTCCTGAAGTTTTCAAAGATGTTTTTGTATGCTAACAAAAAACCAGCTTGACTGTTTTTCATGTCACATGGTGCTGTTTAAGAGATAATCATGGTAATAGGTAGTTGTGAGATATATTAGGGCACACATGGTCAACGAGTGAAATTAGATTTCTAGTGACACAGCAATGCTATAAGATTACCTTATCCAAAAACTGCCACTAACTAAACTCTAGGACTTTAAAACAAAGCATCAGCCAGAATGTGTCCCTGTAATATTCGTGTAATATGTGTAGTAGTTTTACAGCTTTTAAGGAAGGATGAAATTACTTCACCCAACTTTCATCATACATCAGAAAAACTGAAAACGATGCTTCTAGAAAAATAACATATGCAGATTTATGATAAATGACAGATGATTAGCATAAAATGAACACTGTATTGATCATAGGCCACTCTCCTTGATTAAAAAGCAGACAACACAGTAACGCTACAAAATGTGAAGACTGTATCTTTGCACTAGTAAGTCTCCCACATAAAGGCGAAACAGACAGACTTAGATAGACTGATCATCTATCAAGGACTTGATCCCAGTCACAGTTAAGTCAAAAGGATGCTATTCAAATAGGTGGAGCTGCCTCTTGAGGTAGAAATCCTTATCCGCAGTGTCAGTTACAGTAGCACAATTCCTGTCCAAGCATGAGCATTGTACCTGGGTAACAAGATTTCAGGAGGATGTTTTGAATTTGCTTTAAAAATTTGCTTTACAGTTTTCCCCTGAAATAGGCACTTCATGCTAAAAGTGGGAGATTTTTAATGCATGAAACGTGATGTTTGGTTTTCAGTTAATAAATCTGGAATGACGTTGTTAGTGATAATTAAAACAGTGAAAGTCTTGTGGCAACTACTTTATCTGACATGGTTTAAATAGCAATAGTTGTATACTCAGCTCTCATATCATCTGCAGATACAGGAAAATAATTATATGGTATGAAGTTCATTCTGTTCTGCGGTGAAATAGTCAATCCCTAATCGTGATATTCCTCAGCATGTCTAAGGGAAAGTAAGTGGATATATTTCACCTTAGGGATCAAGACATATTCTTCACATTCACTAAGTACCCTGACATCTTGTCCAGCAAGTTTCTTTATGTCAGGATATGATTTATTCTTTATTGGCAGAAGAGGGCAAAGCTGACAACAGGTAACACTGTATTTTCCTTGCATTCACGAAAAGTTATGCTAATTAAAGGTATTCACAGGCTAGGAACAAAACCTGCATTTAAAACTCTAAAATTAGTTTCTGGATGCTAAAATTCTATCTGAGTTGTGGGTTCTAAAGAGTAGGAGAACCTTCACCCTACATAAAGAAAAAAATTTAATGTTAGAGTACATGAAACATGAGTGCTGTTCTAAATTGCCCATGGGTCAATGAAAGGATCAATGACACAATCCTTTCAACACTCCTGCTGCTTTCTAAGACAAAATATTGTAAAGAGTTTGGAAACTGAAGCACTTGGATCACAAATAAGTGCAATTTCATAGATTACATGACTTCTTCTTTCTGTGAGAGAGATGTTCCTTGGTGATCAGTCATTTCAAATTGTACTAATTTTGTCTTTAGAATTCTCCAGTTACGTGGCTGTCAGAAAGTTAAACTAGATAAATGCAACATGCAAAATCTTTCTGGAAAGAGTAAAATGCCACCATCTTCAATGCATGGTATCTTGAGTAGATGACATTGGATAAATTTGCTGCATATACTGGACTATGAAAGAGTAAAACATCTATAGATAATAGGTAGATTGACTTAATGTCTATGTTGCAAGAAATAGCAAAGGAACCCATTTTATGGATGAAGAAATAATTTATCTTACATAGCCCTAGTTAGGTATCTAGTCTATGCAATTGCTTAGCCTACATCCATGGTTAATACTGAGTTACTTTAACAAGATGCTTTTCTTAGCATGAAATCTTACATATATTTATCAATGAATTCAATAACCTTGGTTTAAGTTGCAAAAAAATATTTATCAGACTAGTCTCAGAATGATTCTTTATTATCTTTATTTCTAAAGAATGAGAATCAAATCTTGTAAAAAGAAGCAGCAAGTGTGTGCAGGAGAAAACACTTGAATGAGAATTGTCTATAAATTTGATGTAGATCTCACAACAAATCTCAACCATGAGCAGAACTTAGGAATCTTTAAGGCCAGAGGCTACAGAGTGAGGTAATACTATTGCTTTATCTCAGAGACTTCTGAAAGGAAATGTATTATTGTTTATGAAGCACTCAGATGCTAAAATGAGTGCCATAAAGATCAATTAAAAAATTAACAGCCCTGTCTTTGAATAAGATTTTAAATAGTGTAGAGTAAGTAATAATGCCAGGGGACAGCTATAGAGTAGTGAAAAGAAAATAGCTTCTAATTAAACAATCGTAATCCAGCCTGCATATGAAAAAAAGCACATCTTCTGTTGAGGAGGGGTAGAAGAATAGGTGGTATATATGTGATTAAAGAGTTAACTATACTACATAAACATCAGAGAGAGTAATTACATTTTGTGTGTTCTAAATGCTGTAGTTTTCCAATACCTCAGTTGACTAGGATCTTTGGATAAGGCCTTGGGAGAAAACTATTGTTTCAGGAGTTTCAGCGTCAAAGGCACAAAACCAATAGGATACATGAAACATGAAAGGTCATGTTATGTTATATGAGCCACAATTTTTATTATTTTGTCCTTTCCTGTTAAGAAATACGTAATTTTAACAGATACTCTGGATCAAAATAGAGCATTATAATTAGTATAAAAATAAATCACAGGTTTTTAAGCTCATATTAACAAATTATTGAATCATTAATATGAATATATTAATCATATGAATTTTTAATGTATTACCTTATGTTGTTTTCAGAATCTGAACCTTGTTCTTTAAAACTCAAGTGGTTAAACAGAAACATATCAAGCTATTGGGTTTTATTTATAATGTGTGTTTTAGTGGAGAGTATTTGAAAACAAAGTGGTGAAACTTGGAAAAAATAATTCTCCCTAGGAATAAGCTGAAAGCAAGCCAGGAAAAACAAACAAGAAATATCAAACAGCAGAGCAAAAGAGACAAACTGCAAATAGAGTGACAGTTAAGTACTTTCAAGCCATTTTTACTAGAAGTTTTAAGAAATTCTGGTAAGAATTCTAAGTAAGATTTACAGGAAAGCATAATGCAGTTGCACTTACGTATTTATTATTAAAAAAAAAATCCCCAAACTTACTTTCTACCCAGCAACACAACAATGATCAAATCATTGACTGACTCCTTGTTACTAACTCCCTTTATTTTATTTTGTCATCTTAAATTTCTATAAGCAGCCATGTTTCATTCATCTTTTGAAGAATGATATGGTCTGAGTAACAGTGTTCAGAATATGCAACTATGAAAACAGGCAACTGAGATACTTCTGCTTTTGTATTTATATATTCACAGCAAGAGATAAAAACTCTTTACAGAGAAGAAAGGTAAGAAAAACCGTATTATATTTATTAGACTGTCTTGTTTGATTTCTTTCTCTTTCTAATGTGCTGCAGGAACTCTGCTTGCAATCTTATGCCTTGTCATATTTTATTAGCCTAAGGTTTCTAATTCTGTTTTTAATTCTTTAAAGCCGTCATCAGTTGATACAATATTTATTTTTTAGAACTCCATTAGGTTATTTCAGGCTAGGGAATGTGTCATCTTTATGTGTTGAAAATATTAATTAAAAGTAATCATTGATTAAAAAAGCCACTTAATTTCCTACATGAATTCCTATTTAGTAAGACACTCGTGCACTTATTTTTGAACCATAACTCTTGCTACCACTTAAATTGGTGTTAAGTCTGGAGTAATACTGTTAACGTCTGTAGTTTTACCTCCTGTCAGGTAATCAAAATTATGGTTGTACTTTTCAGGGTCAGACATTTCCCTGATCTATACGTGTCAAACAGCAATGATCAATGTAGTTTATTGAGAACTGACCAAACATATTTTTATGTAACTTGCATGTGCTTATTAGCTTTGATGGCATTCATTACAGCAATTTTTTTAGCAAGACTGTCCATCCAGTAGTAGTGCGTTGCACTAGCTATAGACTTCCTATGCCAAATACAATTCAAATTGTCAGTTCTGTTTTTCAAGAACCATGGCTTTGGGTGAGTCTAATTAAAATATGCTGTTTATATCCCTGAATGGGAATTCTACCAACATAAATACTAAAATACTGTTAACTGCTTTCCTTGGTCCTAGACCATACAGTGAGAATACAACTCTGGAATAAATAAGTAACATGGTAGTTTCAAAAATAACTGTGAAATAAGTCTGCATAAAATATTAAGCAGACCTTAAAATCAAAGCACCAGGCTGAGTGCACTTTTGACAGTAAAAGGGTAAATGTTTTTTCCCTGCTGTTGTGAAGTCCTGAGCAATGAAAAGAGAGCAGATTAAGTACTAGTGGAAGGAGCTCCTTATAAATGCAAAATGATTGTCCTTTGAAACTTTACATTTAAGGAATCAAGAAAGGTTATTCAGTCAATGAATAAGTAAAGTGTTCTCTGAAAAGTGAAATAGCTAGACTTTCCATACTGTTTTCACAGTTCCTGATACTTGCTTTGGTTACAAACTTTGGAAAATGGCAATATTGATTTCCAAGATGATCAATCCAAATTAAGTATCTATTTTATCACAAGAAATAGAGCTTTAGAGAATTATTCCAAGAAGCTGGTCATACTTTCAAACATGATGCTGAAGAAAGTGGTACAGTCATTCTTTGCAAAAATAAATATCATTTTTGCTGAAATTGTGCAAAACATTCATACAGTAGTGAAAGGTGAAAGATACATATCGACTTTTATGGTGGTTTGTGACTGCCTCATGAGAAACATTATGAAATCTTCTGTAGATACCTGCACAAGAACATACTGGTACCAAATACACCATTAAATCTGTTCATTGAGTGCTTCTTCAGCACCACCAAAGAAATCCAAAGTATTGTAACAAATCAGTCAATGGACTGGAAGAATTATGAATTATGACTTCATTGTTAATTAAAATCTGCCAGTTTGAAGTTTTTAAAAATATTTTCTAAATTGCATAACATGCATTATTTGCTGTGAATTCTTAGTACCTGACATTAATTTGTCAAAAAATAAGAAGAAATACAAACAGAATAAATACAGACACTGTTTCAAGCACGGGAAAGGTAAATGGAGGAAAAGCCTGTCATGGTTTAAGCTGTAAATCAGCCATGCAGTTTGTTCACTCACTTCCCCCTTTTTCTTCCCTCTACTCCTGGAGGGATGGGAAGGAGAATCAAAAGAATGCAACTCCCGCATGTTGAGATAAGAACAGTTTAGTAACTAAGGTATAACACAAACTGCTACTGCTACCACCAATAGTAATAATAGCAAGAGAAATACGAGGGAAGAGAATACAGCAGCTCACCACATATACCCAGCCCAACCAAGCCACCCACCCTCCACCTCCTTCCGAGCCTCTGCTCTCCATTTCTGCATCCTGGGCATGATGTGCTGTGGTATGGAATACCTCTTTGGTCAGTTTGGGTCAGGTG